>JAQMYG010000008.1:3865289-3875522 GCA_030014215.1 Clariallabes teugelsi
CCTCCCGACTGAGTGGTAGTAGTAGCCTTAATGTGGGAGCCCCCTAGTGACGGGGAGGAATTGGACACGACTAAATCTAGCGAATAATAGATTCTTGGTTGATATCTGGTTTAGTGTAATCTTAAAAATAACATGTACTAAGTAACCTTGATTATATTCAAATTATTTCACTTGCTAAGATTTTTATCATCACACACAGTAAGAAAAAAATATTTTACCTTCATTGTAACTCTTATATACATTTGTGCATGACACATTGTCTTTTTCCCAAATGTGCAGTCCTTAAGCAAGAGTAAAAAACAAAAGTGTAAACCTCTGATGCAAATCTGTAGAAAGAAATCTACTGTTTCTTTGCTTCTTTTTTTTTTAACTAACCAATGAAAAGACAGGCCCGCATTCTCAGTTTTTACGTCTTGTAAAAATGAAGCCCTTCTCACATAGAAATCGCACAATAAAGACAATATTGTGCAAAAATATGGCGTTTAAGCCGTCTCACTGTTTGTTTTTGAGGTTTGTGCTGCATTCTGGGTTCAAAGACACAACAATGTTGTTGTCTAGTGTGTGCACTACATTTATCGGAAAAACTGTGAATATCATTGCTTTCAAAACAATAAGGGTGGGTGCACTGAGGGTTGCGGTGCGAGCTGTACACATTTACATCACTCACCAAACATAGCGCTCTGCTCAGAGCTTACTGTCTCCCCAGTTCCATCCCATTTCTCTGCTTTCTACTGCTGTTTAGGTCCTGCTTTTGCTATCTGGGACTGTCTCTGGTCATCTATTCCATCACAGACCGAGCCGGATTCTCGTAACCAAAAGTGGGATTTGTTTTGAAATGATTCGAATTAACCCAGTGATGTCAGTCACACGTTGAAGCACTTAAGTCTTTTAATATGCTCCAGAAATCAATGCCTGGCGCTGCTGATTAGTCTCAATCTCAGCTGATCTTTCAGCTCATTGTTTTTGATGCATTCCAGCTTTGGCGCGTATTAAATGTGGTGTGTACAATATGTCTAGACATCACTGATCTATATAAGATTCATGTGTTCTGATCTGTTCTATCTAAGATATCTACTGTCTGATCTACTCTATACAAGATATCTGAAGGCTCACTACTCCATATACTTTATCTGTGGTCTGATCTACACTATATAAGATATCTGTGATCTGATCCGCTCTATATAAGATTCATGTGGTCTGGTCCACTCTAGATATATGTGGTCTGAGCTACTTTACATAAGATATCTGTGATCTGATCTACTCTATACAATATATACGAAGCCTGATCTACTCTATACAAGGTATCTGTGATCTGATCTACTCTATATACTATATCTATGGTCTGATCCACTCTATACAAAAATACGAGCCTGATCTACTTTATATAAGATATCTGTGATCTGATCTACTCTATATACTATATCTGTGATCTGATCTAGTCTATATAAGATATCTGTGGTCTGTTCCGCTCTATATAATATATTTATGGCCTTATCTTTTGTATATATAATATCTGTGGTCTGATCTACTCTATGTATAATATATTTGTGGTCTGATCTGCTCTATATAATATATGTGGTCTGATCTGCTCTCTATATAATAGATGTGGTCTGATCCGCTTTATATAATATATGTGGTCTGATCTGCTCTATATAAGATATGTGTGGTCTGATCTGCTCTATATAATATCTGTGGTCTGATCTGCTCTATATAATATCTGTGGTCTGATCTGCTCTATATATAACAGATGTGGTCTGATCCGCTTTATAAGATATGTGTGGTCTGATCTGCTCTGTAAATGCTCTATATATTTGTGGCAAAGAGGTGGATTCTATCCAAAACACAATCAATCTTGAACAATGCTCAACAATTCTCACCTGCTAAAAAGTGTGCTCTCCAACCAGGGGAGCAAATTCAACCAGAGACTGATTGCTACTAAGTGTTCTATAAAGGACCACAAGAGATCCTTTCTACCAATGGCCATAAAATTATACAACTCTTCTCTGTAACGTTTACATTATGTGGGTATTAATTGTCTGTACTGATACAATATCACATAAATACAATACTTATTCCCGCAGTCATTTACCAATACTTTTGGGCCTTACCACTCTTCAAGTACAGTATCGATAATTGTATTACTTCTGCAATGCTTTGCCTTTTTCCATTCCAAGTGCAATATATGTAAATTTAATCGTGTGCTGTACTTCAGTGCAATACGGTATTTACAGTTTTTAAGTCATTGAATTTTAAAAAAAATTCTATTTATGTCTATCGGAGGTTTATAAATCCAAAGGTCAAAGTTCACTTAGATAAAGTCAACACTGAGTTTTGAGGATCTTCTTTCATATCCCGAATGAGTCGCTTATCATAGGAGCGCGTGTTTCGAAAATCTTAAATGTTACGACTAACTTGTATATGCGTAATTGCCCCTGGGGGGAAAAATTGGCCAAATGATACAAGTCATTGTATTCGAATATGATTAATTATAAAATATATCACTGTTCAACTCAACATATTGTGGACACAAAGAAATATTGACTTGTTATTAAAGTTTCATTGACAAGAAGGACATCTGGTTGTGTCTCAGAGGTTCAGGAAGGTGAAGGCCACTAATGAAGACTTCATTTGCACTTTTCAGAATAATCTTGGATATAATGTGCACATGACAATTCTTTTAGGTACTTTAACATATTACGCATTATAGTTGCACAGCTGATAATTGTTTTCGGTTTCCTTTCTTAATACAACTTATGGTTACTATTTTATTGATGGGGGTCATGGACATAATTAAGCTCACGTCTCCATAGCTGCTTTGTTACATTGTCTATTGTTAAAAGCAATTCACACACAAAAAGGAAATTCGATCCCCTAATTATATATACATTGCCTGTCCAAAAAAATAGTCACCACCTGGATTTAACTAAGCAAATAGTTAAGAGGCTTCCATTGGATAATTACTGCAGTGATTAATATGTTTCAGCTGGCAGCTGGTTATTTAACCCTAACTGATGCAGCGAGGTGCTTCTCATAGACATATCCTTTGATCGTGGCTCTGTTTCAGAAGGGTCAAATTATTGGCAACAAAGGAGATGAAACTTTGGAAAGGAGATGTTTTCAAAGGAGATGTTGAAACTACTAAAATTGGGTTAAGAGCATTTGACTAGACTCAAGCATTATTTGAAACTTGGAAGGATAGAGCAGAACCATCATCTTCAAGGAAGAAATGTAGTCGGATTGGTGACATTAAAACATTAAAAAAAAACAACAACAACAACAACAGTCGAATTCACAGCAATGTTTAATAGTGAAAATTCCACACGCACAATGAACTCAAAGGGTTTGGGACTAAACAGCTGTGTAATCTTAAGAAAACCACTTATCAGTGAGAATGGACTTTGGACCAATGGAAAAATGTGGTCTAATGAGTCCAGATTTATCATTCTAGAAGAGAGGCAGATGAAGTGATGCACCCTTCGTGCCTAGCGCCTACTGTAAAAACCTTTAGAAACAGTGTTATGATCTGGGGTTGCATCCGTTTGTCAAGTCTAGGCTTTTACACGGCCTCACCTCGGGCGCAGTGCTATGATCAGTGTTATGATCCCTAGTGTTATGATCTGGGGTTGGTGAGGTCTAGGCTCAGCAATGTTACGTGTACAAAACGAGGTCCTGAAGAAGACTTTATGCAGCCGTCCAACTTTCCCATCAACAACACGAGTCCTTGGAGAGAAATGAAGGGTCAGAAAGAAATTTTGTGACATTACATAAGCATATTGAAATGATCCCACAGCCATAATCAAAGCAAAACGCGGTACAATTAAATATTAATGTGTTTTTTTTTTTTTTTTTGGCCGGGGATTACTTTGTTCTGTTTCTGATGCAATGATCACAGGATGTGGAGAGTAACCACACACACACACACACACACACACACACACACACACACACACACACAAGATGATAGATTATTGTAAATGGATATTATTTGTGTCAAATGTTAAGAAATTGTGCCCAACCCAAGCTGTCACCACAATGATGCTCAGTGTATGATTAATGGTCCAGTAAGTACGATAGTGAAATGAGTTTGGAAAGCATTGAAAACGCATTTCTTTCATCCAATACTGTTTTATCTAGTCAGCGTGCATTATTGTGTACTGACATGTGTTTGAACTTTTTTGTAATCCTATAAAGTAGTGTGGGATACAGCGTGAAACTGAAGAAAAAGTGTTTTGTTTCAACGTCGAGTGAACTGAATTCTCAACATCCATTGCATCACTCGAGTTCATAATTGAACTCCGAGCATGTTTTCTGGTTTGTACCTGCTTAAAATTACCCATAATGCAAACTAAACTGAATCAAACCACCACAGCGCCAACCAAGAGGTTACTAACGATGCTATAAATGCATTCCACAGTACCTCAACATTGACATATTTGCCCATCGAGCTTCAGATCTGATTACAAAAAAATAAAATCCTCCTCATATTCATATCTGTATGTAGTTTTATTACGCGATTCTGTATCATTGCATATGCGCTACTTGTAAAAACCACAGTGAAAAAGAAAAGCGTCTTTAAATAACTTTTACTTTATAAAGTAGATTATAGCCGAGAGCTGCGATTCTCAACCGATCTATTCTTGTTTCGTGCCACTACATTGTTCCGCAGTTTCTAATTCGAGCTCCCTCGTGAAGGTCGCACTGTGCCGCTGCACCACACCCTCCCGCCGTCGCCGCCACTCGGAATCAGATTAGGATGTGGTGTCCAAACAGACACAAAGACTTATCTCGTGTATAACTTATCTCTCGAAAGACACCCACAAGAGCGAAGCAGAAAGGAGACCGCACCACAGTCGCACCGCCACCCTGAGAAAATTAAACGCCACTTTTACTGAAAACAGACCATAACTCCGGGTTACTCGGCAGGGAAAGTCGTTTTTTTCTTCTTCTTTCTTTTCGAGCACCTGATCCATGAAAATATGCGTTCACACCCAGACAGACACAACAGCCTCAACTTCGGGCCAAGTTTTCGTAATTTTCGATGTGAACTGCCAGAGATGTAAGGTAAAGACAGAATGCTGCTATTGTCTGTAGGACTGAGCGTGAAATTGACTGCCTCAAGGGCATGCATTAGACTGGAAATATGAGCTTACACAGCTCTCTCTCTCTCTCACACACACACACATATACAGAGGTCTGAAAGAATGCTGGGATTAATAGTTGCCAGTGGAGACAAAGCAAGCCAGGTCACCGAAACAGGCACTTGATCAACATTTGCACGGAATGTAAGGAGACGACGGTGAAAGACGGGCGGGTGCCAAAACTTTTGGAACTGCCACGAATCCTGGGTTACGTTCTCAGGATTTGGAAGTTGCACCTTGAAAAAGATGCAAGAAGCAAGAAAAGCAAAAATATATGCACACACACACACTCGTCCTGTTGTCATGCGCTCCTTGGTTTTTTATTTCCTCCTTCCAAACCCCCCCTTCGCTTCTTCATGTCATGTGAAACCCATTTGCTTGTCAAGAGCTGTCTCCTTCACACTTTCCACCTACAAAATGAAGCCTGTTTAAACAGCACCCTCGTCCCCCCTCTCTCCATCGCCCATCTTAACCCCTTCACACACACGCAAACACAAATGTCCATTCATGCTTCCGAAGGCTCGGTGTTATTTTGGATGAGATAGAAAGAGAAAGGCACGCGATATGGAGCGCGGGGAAAATTAGGGGCCATGTGGAGGTAGTGTTCTGTTTTTAGGGAACCTTCCTTTTCTTTCTTTCTTTTTTTAAATTCGAAACAGCTTTCTGTACGGACACGTGAGGGAGAATTCTGATTACAGAGCCGTCGCACGCATGTGTGTGAATGTGTGTGCATTAGCAGCAGACAGAGATAAAGCAATAATAATAATAATAATAATAATGATAATAAAAAGTATAACCCAGCTGTTTAAATACAAATATATAATTATATTCATATATATATATGTATATATATATATTTTTTTTGTACAAATATTATTTACAGTGCTTTTGAGGCACGTCTTAAACACCGTTTGCTGCGAGAAAGAATTCCACATACAAAAGGCGTTTTCCTTCTCCTGCTCCTCCTCCGTCTACCGCTTGCCGGATTCCCAGCTGGCATCTTGATCTAGGTTTAGGAGTTGAAGAGGAAGAGCGAGGAGTGTATAAAAAAGCAGTGAGGACCAAAGTGGTTCAGCACGTGGCACGGAAATGGCCTTTTTTTTCTTTCTTTTTTTTTTTTCCTCTTAGGAAGTCCTTGGTAACGTTCTTATTTGGCTTTTTATTTAGCTTGTCCATTTGCAAGCACGAAACGACAAAATAAAGCAACACCAATTAACAAAATAAAAAAAGACAACACTTCTAATCTCCTCATTCGTCAAATATCTTACAAATGACATACGATATTCAACAGCAAAATGTCAATTATGACCAATACTGATGATAAGCACAGACATACGAGTTCCACAATCTGTCTTTGTGAATGATAAAAAAAAAAAAAAGTCATTAATGTCTCCAAAAAAAAAAAAAAAAAACCCAAAAAGAAGAAAGTCGCATTTCCTTGCTGAGTCCTTACGGAAGAGTACATTTTCTTCTACACCGTGGTCTCGCCATGTTGTCCAGTGGTCAGGCGTGTATAGAACTTCCTCCATGAGTGCAGCGTTTTTCCGGACCAGATCCAGAAGCCAGAGGTGATGCCCACGATGAGGGTCATGAGGTATTTGATCATGTAGACGGTAAAGTCTGGGGTCATGCGTGGCGCGGGATGCAACGGACACGGGATAGCCAGGGTCTTACACTGTGTGCTGATCCAGCTGCGTTCCCAATGCTCACGGAAGGCCTGCTCGTAGAAGAAGCAAGCGATGACGATGGTGGCCGGCACCGTGTAGAGCACGGAAAAGACGCCGATACGCACCATGAGGCGCTCGAGCTTTTCCGTCTTGGTTCCGTCGTGCTTCATGATGGTACGGATGCGGAACAGAGAGACGAAACCCGCCAGCAGGAAGGACGTCCCGATGAAGAGGTAGAGGAACAATGGTGCCAGGACAAAGCCGCGCAGAGGGTCAACGTTGGTCAGGCCTACGAAGCAGACGCCGCTCAGAACATCACCGTCGATCTGTCCCATGGCCAGGATGCTGATGGTCTTCACCGCCGGCACAGCCCATGCCGCCAGGTGGAAGTATTGCGAGTTGGCTTCGATGGCCTCGTGTCCCCATTTCATCCCTGCAGCAAGGAACCAGGTCAAGGACAGCACAACCCACCATATGGAGGACGCCATGCTGAAGAAGTACAGCATCATGAAGAGGATGGTGCAGCCCTCTCTTTTCGTGCCTTGGACTATCGTCTTATAGCTGCCTTCGAAGCTCGCGTTGCATGCCACTTTGTCTCCGAGGAAATAGCCAGTAATATATGCGATGGACACCATGGTGTAGCAGCCGGACAGGAAAATAATAGGGCGCTCGGGATACTTAAAACGCTGCATGTCCACTAGATAGGTAGTCACAGTAAACAGCGTGGACGCACAGCACAGGCACGACCAGACTAGAATCCAGACACGCGCAAATTCAATCTCCTGGTCGGTGAAGAACATGTAAGCTCCATGTGTCCTGGATGACTCGCATGGAGCGCCGCAGTCCATCTCCCCGAGGAATTTGTAGTTAAGGTAGGACGGGACCTTGAGAGTCGGCGGGCAGCGGAACGGCCTTTCTGGTGTGGAATATAAATGGACCCCGGGAGTGCCGGCAGCGGGCACCTGTGCAGGTGCCACCGTGGCCACCGAGTCATTCTGCCCAACGCATATTTGACCGTCTCCCAACACTGGGAAGTTCTCACACTGCAGGCGCTCCGGCCACTGAAACCCAAACTTGTTCATGAGCGCCTCGCAGCCGTGCTTAGCTCTTTCACATATAGACCGACACGGTGGAATGGCTTTCTCCAAAACGGTGCATACGGGCGCGTACATGGAACAAAGGAAGAACTTGAGCTCTGGAGAACACTGTACCTTGACAAGCGGATAGAACTGGTGGACCTCCAAGCCGGCGTCTTCTTGGTTGTAGTGTCCGACCAAGTTCGGCATGATGGTTTGGTTGTAGGCGATGTCTGTGCACAGGGGAATAGTGATCGGCTGACAGAATCCATGATCAGGCACAGCTATCCCATGATCTCCTTGGTACTGACCAGACCCTGAGACCAGGCAGGAGGACAGCAGCAATGTCAAGAAGGCAGCTGAGCTCCCACTAGTCTCCATTGTCCCGGATCAAGCGCCTCAACTAGAGAGAGAAAGTCTGCACGAAGTTAGGATCGAGAACAGCACATTGTTTTTCTAGCACTGAAATCAACCGGAAAACCGAACTTCAAAGAACTTTAAAGTACAAATAAAAAACTTTCACGTCCAGGAGAAACGTGTTGCTCGCGCGCACTGACTGCTCGACTTTTTTTTTTCCTCCACTCTTTGTCCCGTTGGACAGTTTCAAGCCCCCCTCCCTCGCTCTCAACGCACTGTCTCGCAAGTGATATGGGGAGGAGGAGGGGTTTAGCGGAGGTTGAAACAGTCACTCTTCCAGACTCCTTCAGCTTAACTGAGCTGCCGTCTGGTGGATTTCTGAGGAAACACAATCTGGCGACCTGCTCAGACACACACACACACACACACACACACGACAAGGTACGACAGATTACACATAGGATACATTCGTGTTTCGAACTATTTGAAAAAAGAAATCACAAAAAGTGTTCCCCAAGCTGCCTTTTTGGCTTATTATTACAACTCTCTCTCTCTCTCTCTGTCTCCACTATGCATTGACAAATCAGTGTGCATGTTGAAGAAAAAGAAATGATAAAAAACAATAAATTCATATATAAATTCACTACCACTACCAGAAGAAGAGGAGGTGGAGGAGGATGAAGAAACAGAAAAAGACATTAAGCCTATCTATCTATCTATCTATCTATCTATCTATCCAAATTAAGGATATTTTACTAGTTTGATAAACTAGTACATTTGTATTACCAATACTACTGTTTTCTGCAAAAGCAAACAACAATGTACTGCTTCTTCTTCTACTCCTACTACTATAATAATAATAATAATAATAATAATAATAATAATAAAGCATTTAATATCTATCTATCTATCTATCTATCTATCTATCTATCTATCTATCTATCTATCTATCTATCTATCTTTAGTGTTAGCATAACAAAAGGGTTGGCAAGAAATTTATTGCTAAAGCTTGTCCCAGTGAGTGTTAATTTTAAAGAAAACTGTATATCATGCATTATAATACTGCTTAGAATAAGAATAAGGAGAGGAAAATAGAAATAGATATAATAATAATATCTATAACTATCAATTTATTCGTTTATTTGTTCAAACACTACCACCTTGTGGTTATGCATACATAAAGCAATGGGAGCCTGGAGCCTATCCCATGGCAGTAGGTCGGGTACACCAGGGACAGGGTGCCAATCCATCCCAGAGCACAGAGACATATACGCTCACTCACAGGCAATTTGGGAATGCCAATTAACCTAATTTTGGACTGGAGGAGAAAACCGGTGTACCCAGAAGAAAACCAAGCACAGGGAAAACATGCAAACTCCACACACACACACAGAGGGGACAGGACAGGAATTAAACCCTTGAAGGTGCATGTCGACAATACTAACCACTACGCCACTGTGCTGCGTTCATGAGAAATATATTAAATCTATCTATCTATCTATCTATCTATCTATCTATAATAATACTTATTATAATTATTATTATTTCAAAGCTTTTTTTTATTATTATTATGACTACTCATACTCTTATTACTATAAAAAAAAACAAGACCATGAATGTATGTATGTAATGTATGTAATGTAATGTAATGAAATGTATGTATGTATGTATGTATGTATGTATGTATCTCAAATAACATTAATCAATGCCATTTTAGTCTATTATTTTGACTTCCATTCTTTAATCACAGATAATTCGGGGTCAAATTATTCAATGTAATAATTTTAATATTGCTAATATTTATTTTACTACAATATTACTACAAAACCACCACCACCACCATTATTATTATTATTATTATTATTATTATTATTAATAATAATAATAATAATAATAATAATAATAATAATAGCAATCAATCAACCATCCAATCAGTTTAACAGTTTATCTATCTATCTATCTATCTATCTATCTATCTATCTATCTATCTATCTA
>JAQMYG010000008.1:3887387-3904813 GCA_030014215.1 Clariallabes teugelsi
CTCAACAGGTGAAAAACAGAAGCTCTCTGCTGTTGGTTTGTGGACAGTCATGGCTAAGACAAAGGAGCTCACTGAGGACATGCGGCCGTGCATTGTGGCTGTCACAAGTCAGGAGAGGGCTACAAGACCATATCTAAATGTTGTGACGTTCCAGTGGCTACAGTGCAAAGTATTATAAAAAAATACAAGACCTTTCGCACTGTGAAAAATCTCCAGTGTATATCAATTTGCTTTGATATACGATTTTTTGATATACAAGCATGCTTCAGCAATGCATTATGTTTGCAATCCAAGATTTAACTGTATATATTATCCCACCACTTTATTCACGATTCAAGAGTTTTATTGTCATAGGTACTAGTACAATGAAATTCTCGCTTTGTTTACTCCTCTCGAGAATGATAGGGTAGAATGAGGGAACACGCATAATTTACAATACAAAATATGTAAAAAAAAAAAAAAATAAAATAAAATAAAAAAATACTAAATAATTAAATATATACAGTAAAATGATCAAAATATGAGCAATAGCAGCTTTAAAAAAATAAAAATAAAGGAAATAAGAGAAAAAGAAAAAAATTAATATTCCATTGCAACAAGATGATTAATGATATTCAACTTCACAAATCAGTGGTTTCAAATGTATGGTTGATGGTGAGGGTATATTCACAATTTTATAGATTTAACACTGACCATCATGAATTGCATTTTCATTTGCCTCCAGGTGGTGAGCTTGTTGGGGAAGGTGGAGCGCTTGCGGAGTTTTCCACTCCATGCCAATATCAGTTCTACTCTGGACCGGCACCTAGAGGCGATCTACATCACTCAGGCTCGCCGCAAGGATGAGTCCATCAGCAGCAGCAGGCAGAGACAGGGCATAAGCAGCGTCAGAGAGGACAGAGGTAGTAGTTAGATATTTATCTGATAACTCTATGTTACAAAATCCCATGTCCATGAGGTCAGATAATTTCAGCGCTTCTTGTAGTTTAATATGGAGCTATGACTACAAAGCTAATAGGATTAGAGTATCAAAAAGTTTAGAGATTCGTACGCTAGAGATCATCAGACACCATAAAACCTGGCAGTGCAGTTCGCCATTTATGGTCTCGCCTCTGGGGACGATTCCACTGTGAAGACTGTTGCTTCGTCTCAGAGCCGCACACCCAAGTTTTTTTGTCACCGGTAATGATCCTCAACATGAAGGACGGCGCTGATGGAGTTCTTGGCAGACTTTGGTGCCATTCCGTTACCTAATCATAATGGAGTGTAACATTTGAAGCGTGAATGCCACCACCTGCTGACTATTATGTGTAACTGCATGACTCGCTTTTCCTTTGAAGGTAACAGGTGTTACATGAAATCAGAAGTGGAGCTGCTCACAAACAGCAACAAAAAAGCGAGATCACATTCGGGAAGCAGAGAAATAGAAAGAGAGAGAATTTTTACAGTGACGAAAGCTACTGTGGGTGTCTGTAGATTGCTGGATTGAAAATGAGTCCATTGAGACAGAGCATTTATTCCTTCCCTGATTTCATCTTAAAAAAAAAAAAAAAAAAAACTGAGCCAGATAGGAACATAAATGTTGTGGCATTATGTAGAACAAATAATACATTTGTTTAGCCAATAAACCTTAAACTTTATGTTTATTATGTTCTTGTGCCTTTACAGAGATCCCGCGTTTGGCCTCTGCGATCAAGGACCTGAGCAGGAGCACTAGGACGTCCTGCACCGCTCTGTGGTGCGCCCTGCAGATGACTCTGCCTCAAAAAAGCACCAGCGCCGAGGACGGAGACAAAGGACATTCTTCAGATTTAGAGCAAGACAATTCCGAGCAGGTTGACCCTTGAAAATGTGCTTTGAATTTACGTCAGGTAGCCGTTCCTGTGTGAGAGTCTGTGGCTCAATGAGGCGCTCGGTGGAGAAAGCGAACGTTGTTGCATAAATTTCTTGATACAGTAGGGTCAATGATACAGTAGGCTCAGTTCAGAGCAATAGATGGATTCCTTAAGTTCGGTAACATTTATCAATCTTATTAACACTAAATGATATACATATATATGTATATATAGGTATAGTGGATTATCGCCAAGCTGTGTGGATGGTGAATTTTTGAAACGCTGCATGTCTTTTGTAGACAGAATGCAGAGAGAAAGGGAAAACAACGGATCAGAAGTGCTTGAGTAAAAAGGCAAAAAAAAAAAAAAGTTAGTGTGGGACAAGATCCAGAAATGGAAAACAACAGGAAGGTTTTAAGTGTCTAAAAAAAATCATTGTAAAAATAATTTAAAGGTCAGCAAGTTTGAAGAATAACACGATTATCACCCTTATGACCTGAGATTTTAGTCGCAGTTACTCCCACTTCCCACAAAAAAATAATAATAAATAAATAATAATAATAAAAATTTATCCTGGATTAGTTTTATTTTGATGGTGTGATTTAAAGTAATTCTGGGAGTAAGCTGTAACCGGTTCTGGCTATATTTATAAATTTGTATTTTATGTATTTATTGCACCATAGTTATGTTGCAGCATTTGGTTTCAAACAATCATAATCATAAAAAAAAATAGTTGTCTCATTGAAATTTCCTTTGTTAATCGTTTTAGTTTATTTATTTTCAATAAGCGGTAACTTGAGGTAAACAAACGAGTCAGTGTAGGTTTTCAACCACAGAGCAACTCAAGTCAGGATACGTCTACAGACTTCTTTCAGAATGATCGGTCTTGTTGAATCAGATTTATAAGTTGATAGAAACTTTATCCCTCAGAAGACCTGGGAAGAGCAATGATCTCTGAGTGAATGGATTATGATATGCCATTGTCATTGTTCTAATGACAATTTTAATTTTTCTGTTTGCAATTAATGTTTATAATTAACAATAATAATAAATAAATAAAAAATCCTCAAGCTTAAGTTCTTAAAACCTGTTGTTTTATACTTCGTTGCAAAAGATATTAAAATGTAATTGTTGTGATAAAGCACACAGTGGAGCAAAGCAACAAGGTTCAAGATGTAAACTCCATTAACATAATCGTGAACATGGGAATAAACAAACAATCAAATAAGAGTCAGGCCTCGAAAATTACTAAAATTTAATCGCAGAGTGTCTTTGATGAAATTTCTGTTTCTCGCAGAGAGACGTCCAAAACAGCTATCAGGTCAAAATTTTGTTTCAACAACCAATAAGTGTATTTTATGATTTAAGTATTTAAGAATTCACATTACATTTTTTTCAATACTATAATACTTCAAATATTAAACGTGCTGTACTGTGTTGCCGGTTTATCAATTTTTAAATTGGATCATTTACGTTTACGGATCTTTATGTTCTCTTATACTGAAATAAAAAAAGAAGAAAAAAAAAATGAATTCTTTATTCGTACTTTATTCGCGGAGCCCCGACCAAGTATCAAGTGCATGAACAGAAATTATTTCTCAGACTTTCTATATTGTAAATTCTTTGATCTTAGGAAATATTCTAATATTTTAAGATAATTAAGTTTTTATTTTTAAGAACCGTAAGCTGTAATCAAAATTCTGAATTATTTTTGTTTGTGAACTCAATACTTGGTCGGGGCTCCTACACAACCGAGACTTAAGTAATGCATTTGACCTGGTATTACTTAACATAGTATCATTTTTGTAAAATAAAACAACACAACACACTGCCAGTGAGGTGTTACTGCTAGCATAATTCATCCTTTAAGAGATTAGATTAGATACAAACAGCTGAAATATTTTCACCTGATTGTTCACAGAAACCTTAATTAAAAAATAAAATTCCAATTACAGTTATTGAGGTACGACACCTGGCTTAAGGCTTTTATTAGCAGGACGTTTACACCCTTGTTGTGTTCATTTATTTGACTGTAATTACAAAGAATTCTTCAAACTAATCTCAGTAAATTTGATTATTATTCAATATAAAATCTGTTCTGAGTCAAAGGTTATAACATTTAAAAATCATTATGGAAATTGAAAAAAAAAAAAAAAACCTAAATCTTTTACAGATACAACATAAAGATCAACTGTTTGTAACAAATGTAAATGAGTGCATAAAGAAAACAACACCCCCTCGTATTCTTTGCTTTTGTTTGTTGATATTGTTACAAAGATTTCAAGTTATTTAGTTAAGGCTTGTTAAGTAAAAGGGCATGTTTGTTTGGCGCCCTCTTGTGTCCTTACGAAACAACTGTAGCTTTTCCCTCAACAAACAGCTTGTTAATTGTGTTAATGATGTAGAATTACATGAAAGGACAAGTAAGACATTTAAAAAAAATTTATTGTAATATTTTTGCACAAAGCCATTGTTTTGTGTGCATATATAGACAGGCATATATTTTTTTTTATTTTATGTACATCATATATCTACTACATCTGTAGTACATGTTCGGTTACAAAAGACAGCAACTTCAACACTACTATACAAAAGTCTTGAGTCCCCCCCCCCATTTCTTCATATTAAATCAAATTAAATGGTGTAGGTTATACAGTGCGTTCAGAAAATCTCGCTGCAGCGGCCACATAGTGCGGTAGTATGTGGCGCCACCAGTCTGTCGCACGTAGTTAATTCCTTAAAGTCAGCCGTGTATTTTTGTGTGAAAATGTTAACCATTGAAGAACTTTTTTTTTTCTAGCGGGGTACATTTTTAAAACTGGCACTAAATACACAGATTTAGTTTATGGAAAATTTAAAGCAGCTTTTCGGAGACAAGAATAACATCGCGATACTGTGCGAGATTTAAGACATAAAATACACAAGTGAGAATAATAATAATAATGTTTCCATATTAAAAGAGTATGTTCCCATAACCCACTCTACATGTCCATGTCCATGTAGAGGGACTCTTTGAATGCACTGTATTGAAGGAACGGGAACAAACGTGCCAAGAGATACTATTTAAAAATCGGCTGTTTATGTAACAACTTCAGCAGCAACCTCATTTTCCCTCTCATCTGTTCCAGCCACTCTGCATTCGGCATCAGCAGTGTACTAATTATCTGTCATCATCTGCACCTGTTTCTCACTGGTTCATGCTTTAAGTTAGATGGATTTTCATACTGATGTTACTTAGTGTTACGACTCATTCTCTTTGAAAGAGTCTTTAACGTGACTTAGAAGAACGAGTAGTCTTGTAGAGTGATTTATTCATTTTCTACTGGGCAGAAAATCAAAAGCATCGCAAAACCTCTGTAGGTTATGTACAGGAAACAGAAACGAGTAGTTACCTTTGAGTCTTTTGGTCCGAATCGATCGTTCTTTTGTCACGTGTCTCCCATAGACGCTATGCGGTGCAATAGATTCAAAAGAACAAACAAATCGGACTAGAAGATATAAGAGGTGAGCTACTTATTCTGTTTATCATAATATGTCCGTAGCTGCATTGTAATATTTTACTTACTGGAAATATAGCCAAAATTTGTGTATGTAGACGTATTGGGGGTCTGTTTATTGAAAATGTAACATTTTATTTTATTTCTGATCAAAAGAACGAAATAAACTTAAATGACTAAAAAAAAAAAAAAAAAGATTCGTTAATTTTGATGAACGAGATTCAAAGAACCGAGTCACTAAAATGATTCAAACTTCCCATCACTAATGTTTCTATGATACAGAAGCTCCGAAGTTTGTATCGGTATACTAGAAGGGGGCGTGTCCAAATTAAGCCTTGCTTCTGTAAAATTTCCATAGATTCAGAGATGTTGATTGTCTGCATAAACATTTCCTTCAACAGTGCAGCTGTACGTCCATATTAATTGTGCTGCTTGTGATGTTACAATCCAGTTTCTACACAAATTTTGTCCACTAGATGGCAGTAAAATTGGCCCTTGAATGAAGCTTCATGAAATTAACCTTTTGGTAAAACTAATGGCTGGAAAGCCTTGACACCTAAATGAGGCTTCATCTGGCCATCACTAGATAATGATTCCTCTGAAACTGCTCAGGTACAAGAGACTGGACTGAAAATAAGAGACTTAAAAAGTCCTTCAGGAAGCCTGGAGAACTGTTCCTCAAGACTACGTTAACAACACAGCCTGGAGTCTTTGGATGCAAAATCTGAAGAAATGAGGGATAGGTCAAAACTTTTGCATGGTCTGATTGATGAGCGAAGACAAATAATGAGAAGGAAGGTGACATGTTTTGCTTTTAAACTGTATTCCTTTCAGACATTCATCTCTTCCCAGTGACTAGATTTTATTGGAGGAATTCATCAACTTCCCTTATTCATTTTTTTTTTTGCCCAAGGTTATCATCATTACCATTATCATCATCATCTGTAAACAACAGATGCAGTAGATTAGGCTGAAAAACGAAGAGAGTCAGTAAGCTGTAATCACATGATCAGGAGAAATAGATTATGCAATTTCACACAGTGGTGGAGCAGCGCTTTTTAATCCACACCATATTCAGAAAGACATTTAGGGATCTGTGTTAAAAGGTTTAAGGAGTGGTGTTGAAGATCTGAAGCTTTTTTTTAATAAAAGAAAGAAAAAAAGAAACTAGAACAAAGTCCACGCATCTCTCACGTCTTCGGGGTTTTAGTCCGTAATCGATTTCCTCGTCTATCTCTTGCGCTCGCCCTTCTGTGTGCGCTTCTTCTCGCGGTCTTTGCGCTCCTGCTTGACGAGCTTGTCCTTCTCACGCTGCATCTTGTCCTGCTCCTTCTTCTTCTGTGCGCCCTCCTTGGCCTGCTCGCGCTGCTGCCGGCGCCGGCACAACACGTCCTCTACGTTGGTGTTCTTGAACAGGGCTGAAGCCGGCAGTAAAGGATGTTAACATGGTGAAACGCGAATACAGCTAATCTAAAAGTAATAAATCAGTGGCTGGTGTTTGGTTTTTATTAGACGGGGAAGTACATGAGTAATGGCCTGAATGGATTCAATTCATAAGTTCTCAAAATTCTACAAACAATACCACATAATGACAACGTGAAAGAGGTTTGTTTGAAATCTTTCCAAGTCTGTTAAAAAACAATAAAACAGAAACAGCAGCTCAGACAAAATGGTATCTAAGCAAGTAGTAAACATCATGTAGTGACTGATGTCTTCCCAGGGACCGTTTAAACAAGGTCAGCTGTCCCCGGGATTCCTCTCGCGATTTGGAGGTGCAGTCTCACGAGAGTATGATGCAGAACCAAAACACCAAACCTGTGTGTATAACAAGATATACAACACCCCTATCTCGCCTATGCGGTTTGACTCGCGGTTAGACATGGAGTTAGACGCTGTGAGTGACCACCCGACATTCCGCGAGCTGCAGTGAGGACTGCCATAAAAATTAGCCACGTTTAATTTTTTAGTGTGGAAAGATTGGAAACGTAAGCACTCCACGAAAACTTCAAAAGCTCTCTGTGAACCGAGATAAACCCTCTCACGGCCACCAGACAAAACTGTGCTGACTCCACATAAGTGAGATTGGTGTGCAAGACTTACAAACAAATCTGACTTTGGAACGTGCTCCCGGAATGGAACTCGTTCATAAGTCGGGGACTTAGTGTACAGGAATTAAAACAAAGGCCAAGATGTGTTATGATAAGCAATACTCTGCTTTTAGAGTCCATTGTCTACTACTATGATGAAAAGAAAATAATAAAAAACTTTGCAAGAGAGAGAAAAGGATACACTTGTCACTTGGGATTCCAAGAGCTGCTCCGGCTGATTCCTCCTCGTCCTCCCCTTCAGTGTCAGCGTTAAGAATCTTAACAGAAGAACCAGGAGATAGACAGGCTCTACTAGAACATGTTATAACACACTTGCAATGACATCATGAGATTTTCCTCATTTCTGCTCAAAAACAACTTCAAGGATATTCCTCGTCGTCCGTGACGTTCGCGTACTGAGCGAGCAGCGCCTCTTTCCTCTTCTTCGACTCCTCTGAGACTTCCTTCTGTCTGACCACCATCTGAGCCTGCTTCTCGATCAGACTGGCGATGGCCTGAACCTCATCTAAGACAAAAAAAACAAATAAATAAATACAAATACATGAGGACATGAGATTTTTAAACCCACCTTCCATGATGTAAAACATTTGCTCTAAGCTTAAACACAGCGAGGAGCACTCCCACCTTTTCATGTCACATGATTATAATGATGTCATAGCTACTGTGATGATCATACAGCGGTACATCGGCATACAAATTTTTAATCCGTTCTGGAGGAAAGTTCTTAAGGCAACATTTCGTAATTTCCAACACTATAATCATATAAAAACAATCAAAACATTTAGAAAAGACATGTAAATTAAGTAAATTATGAAATAAATAGACATTAAACATGACTTAATATTAATTTATGATTCCTCTTGGCACCGACGGCTTTAAAAACTAAACTGAAAGAGGCTCGATTTTCTTCTAGCTATCGTAATTGCTAACAGACTCATGGTGCCACTCTACGTCTTCACTAAATATGCGCAAAAAAAAAAGGAAAAAAGTTAACTCTCTTCTCTTGGTTTTCCACAGCGCAAACAAGTTTTAAACGTCTCCCGGCGTTCAGTTCGGCTTGGTTCGTTTGCTCGTATGCCGATGCTAATTTCTTCAAAATTTCAGTTCTTAAGGCGAAAAAATTCTTAAGGCGTATGCTGAGGTACCGCTGTAAAATGAATCTGAAGGAATGCTCACTATATACTGAAGAATGCTTAAACCATGCACAGGTGTTGCATCTGTTTTGAGAATTCTGTTTAACACTGTGTCCAGTGAAGGAATCTAACTCGGTGCAAGAACATTAATGTCACAAGAACAGACACTTTTACGTCCTGACACATGAGGAATAACACTCTGGGGTGGTGTGCGAGCCGAGCACAGCCATTCGCAAACAACTTACAAGGTTTAATTCATTTCTGAATGACACTCTGCATTTTTTATTGTTCAGAGTAGGGCTGAAATGATTCTTCGAGTAACTCGAGTAATTCGATTACAAAAAATGATCGAGGCAAAATATTCTGCCTCGAAGCTTCGTTTAATTAATTTTAATAGCTTGCATTATGTTTTTGCGCAATTATTTGTTGACGGTGCGCTTTTGACACAGCGCGCTTCCGGTTGCAAGCCGCCAGTAAACACCAATGAAGGCGAAGCGCTTACGTCACCCAAAAAGCGGAAGGAGACACAAACAGTTGGCTGTGTATTGATTTGATGGAGCGTTCTGTTGCGGGCTGCAAAATGGAAGGGAGCGATAAAAATACCAGCGAGCCAAGAGAAGAAGAAATCAGGAAGAGAAAAACGACAGAAATTGTCAGTAAAGGCTTATATGTTATGCCTGAGCTGTAGATGTTGAAACTTTTAATTCTGAAAGTTTAGTTGCACACCTTAGTGTTTTTGTATAATTATTTATTTCAATGTGTGCCTTAGTTTTTTTTTGATACTTAAAGTCATTTGAAATAACTCTTTTTTAGTTTTTGCATCTGAGAAAAGGCTTTAAAATAAGATGTATGGCACTGTAATGCACTTAATTCATCTCAATCAACTTTAATACCCCCATCTCACCTACGCGGTTTCGCACGGTGGCCGGAAGTACGGTCAATCATGATTCACCGCGAGTTTTGGCGCTGCGATTACGTTTCCATCTTTCTGCGCGGAAAAAAATTAAAATAAATTTTGCCGGTCCTCGCGGCAGCTTGCGGACCTTGCAGAACTTCGCGGAACGTCGGCGGGCAATCGCGGCAGCTCAAGGTGCCCTATCTCACCGCATCTCACCGTGAGATAGGGGTATAAGCTATTCCTTGTATTGTGAACAATGACAATGTTTATTTTTGATAAAATGCTGTATGCATTTAAAAAAATAAAAGTAGATTTTTCTAAAAAGAAAACCAGTTAATATCTTTGTTTCTCTTATATATTTTACACTGCTGTTTAATTAAGCAAAAGTACATTTTATCCGATTACTCTATTAAATTTTGGTAGGATACTCGATTACTAAAATATTCGATAGCTACAGCCCTAGTTCAGAGTTTAGTTTATGGTTTGAGACAAAGTTATGTTCTTACTTCTGCTATAGCTGTGATAAGCTGCCATTTCACTGTCTTCTGTCTCTCTTGCACGCTTCATAGTCATGGTCAGGAGTCCTCAATGTTTTAGCCATATAGCATACATTATAAATAACAGTCAATAGCAGTTTCAGATGACCAACGGCTTACAGTAAAGCCAAATGGCGGTCATTTTTAGTCAGGCAACGTCAGGCTTCTGGACCGTCTACTTTAATGTGAACTAGAAACGGATCACATGATAGAGTTCCTAACACGGATTTGAAAGGTTTGTTAAACTCAAAGTAAACATGTTTCTCAGGTTCAGTTTTATTTTCCTACCATCTTTTTTTTTTTTTTTTTACCAGAGAGAGACCTGGACTTTAATAATAATAATAATAGTACAGCGGCCTCGTCGAGCGTAACATGCTGCCCGAACATCCCTGGAGTTACACGTGTAGAAGTCTTGAAAGATTGAAAGAAACTTTTCAGCTCACCTTCCGGCTGATTGCCGGAGGCTGCGGCTCGAGAGCAGCAGTCGCTCCACTGCTTCAGGATCTGCTGACAAACCTCCTCAAGCGTGTCTTCATCCTGGAGAACAAAAATCAACTCTAGCTGCTTTCACTCACGTGTAAATATGAACCGTACACGTTTAAGACGAGGATGAAAGATATCCATCATGTCACAGTTCTGATAAATTCTCCTGTCTGATTGGTCGGATAACAGCAGCTGTTCTATACAATACATTATTGTTTCTATAGTGAACACCTTGTACGGCGGATGCTGTAGAATACAAAACATGTAATCACTGTTAAAGTGAAAGTTTCTGTAAGTGGATGTTTATTACGTGTTTATAGAAGGAGTCGCAGGTTAGTAAATTATAACTTTAGACTTTCCAAATTCCTCAGAAGCTTTTTATTTATTTATTTATTTAACTTAAACTAACTTTGTTTTATGTACTTTCTGCAACATTGAATGTAACCACAAAGGAATAAAAAAAATTTGGTGTGTCTTCCTTCAATTAAAAAGTGCACTTGTGTGAAGTCAACATGCTGTTTTTAGGATTTTTTTTTTTTTTTTATATCCTGCATCTGGGCTCATCACTCCACTCTACTGTTGATTAGTTTAAGATGAATCACGATTCCTTTGTGTGCTGATCGATGTATCGTCACACTGACTCTAAAACCGATTAAAAACAACCATTTTTATATTTATAATAGAGATGAACCGGACGATCGGCCAATGACCAGAATAAACTGGTTTTCAGTTTGATTGGGCGTGACCGGCTGTTCAGCCTCAGATATGAACGATTCTGTACCGAGCGGAAAAACTTCAGAGTGGCGCAACAGAGATGCATTTTTATGGCGTTACTTTATCAAAAATCGTGCAGGTTAAAAGCCTCCGATCTGCCCTTTTTCTCCAAACTCTTGTGTAATGAGACAATTAGTCTCATTACACAATTCTTACACCGGTCTCAAAACACCGCAAAGATTTAATTAGTCTCAATTTGTGAAAACAAATTAAGTGAAAAAAAAAATCAAAACAGGATATTTACAAAGTCGTGATACTTTTAGAATCGCAATATTAATCGAATCGACACCGAGGTATCGTGATAATTAATATCCTATCCTATTTATTCCTTATTTGCTTTGTATCCTGATAAAACCTTACTCTATTGTAAGCGTCTTTAGAAAATCGTCCTTCTTTACAAAATATGTTGCGATTTAAAAATGATCAAGCCTATAGAATGGATAAAACAATTAAGGTATGACGTCACACAGACTTTCAGCCACGTTCTGAGCACACACACTGACACTGAGTGTGTGGAAACAGCTGACATCACTGTTGCTAGGTTTGTGATGATAAAAATAACTTTTCAGCTGTTACTCCAGAAGGTGGTGTAGATCACACCATCACACCATGTGCACTATGTAGGGCTTTAGTGTACATAGTGTTGGATTGTCTACAGTCAGAGTAAACTGATCTCCACGTGCACAGATGAATCAACAAGCACCAGGGTGGGGTGTCCAGATCGCCTCACCCACTTCACCAAGCAAACACACAACCCTCTTCACCCCTTAACCTGATCTGTGATGGGAATTACACCAGAGTTTTAAAACCTGTTACACGATATAATCACGCGAGTCTAATTAGGAAATGCCGTTAAATCGTAAACCACAGGCTCCACAGGCGTCCCCCTGACAGCTCATCCCAATCCGCTCGCCGCTCCCTACCCGCGCGCCCTACAGCGGAGCGCGTTCTAACCGCTCCGAGCACCCCGGCGCAGTGCACTGCGCGTGCGGCACGCCGCGGATGGGGACCGAGCCCGAGACGGAGCGCGTGCAGCCCGGCGTGTACCGACCACAAACGCGGACATGATGCCGCTCAGCGCGTCGCTCTTCTCCTCGTCGCTCTCCTCCTCCTGCAGCACGCCGAGGATGTAAGCTCCGTACACCTCCCGGTCCGCCCCGAGGCCATCCAGCCGCTCATTCAGCCACTTTTCAAACTCCCCAGCCGAGGATCCGGGCGCCGCCATGTTGGCTGGGGGGTCCTGCGCCTGCGCACTGAGCTGCTGAGGTGACCGCGCGGATCGCCTGCTCAAGAACACCCGCTTTAATAAACCCCAAGGAGCTGAAGGAGCTGCGAACCTCTTATTACTGTGTCTTTAATTAATTCGTTTATTATTATTATTATTATTATTATTTTAACACCGATCTGTGACTCTTTCGTTCTTTTTCTTTATTTCTTGCGCTCTCTTGCTTTTTCTTACTTTCCTTCTCACTTTTCTTGTTTTGACTTTCTTTCTTTCTCTCTCTTTTCTTGTTTTGACTTTCTTTCTCTTTCTTTCTTTCTTTCTTTCTTTCTCTTTTCTTGTTTTTACTTTCTTTCTCTTTCTTTCTTGTTTTGACTTTCTTTCTCTTTCTTTCTTTCTTTCTTTCTTTCTTTCTTTCTTTCTTTCTTTCTTTCTTTCTTTCTTTCTTTCTCTTTCTTTTCTTGTTTTGACTTTCTTTCTTTTTCTTTCTTTCTTTCTTTCTTTCTTTCTTTCTTTTTCTTTCTTTCTTTCTCTATCTTTTCTTGTTTTGACTTTCTTTCTCTCTTCTTGATTTGACTTTCTTTCTTTCTCGTTCTTTTCTTGTTTTGACTTTCTTTCTCTTTCTTTTCTAGTTTTGACTTTCTTTCTCTTTCTTTGTTTCTTTCTATATCTTTTCTTGTTTTTACTTTCTTTCTCTTTCTTTTCTTGTTTTAACTTTCTTTCTCTTTTCTTGTTTTGACTTTCTTTCTCTTTCATTGTTTCTTTCTCTATCTTTTCTTGTTTTTTGTTTCTTTCTCTTTCTTTTCTTGTTTTGACTTTCTTTTCTTGTTTTGACTTTCTTTCTTTCTTAATTTCTTTCTCTTTATTTTCTTGTTTTGACTTTCTTTTCTTGTTTTGACTTTTTCTTTCTTTCTTAATTTCTTTCTCTTTCTTTTCTTGTTTTGACTTTCTTTCTTTCTCTTTCTTTGTTTCTTTCTCTATCTTTTCTTGTTTTTACTTTCTCTTTCTTTTCTTGTTTTGACTTTCTTTCTTAATTTCTTTCTCTTTCTTTTCTTGTTTTGACTTTCTCTCTTCTTGTTTTGACTTTTTCTTTCTTTCTTTCTTTCTTTCTTTCTTTCTTTCTTTCTTAACTTCTTTAATTCTCCATCGTTTGTCAGTGTCGATTGCTTGTTTCTCCTCTTTTTTCATAAATGTTTGTTAGCGCTTGCATTTTCCCCATCTTATTTCTATTTAACTTTAACATTACAGTTAATGTTTTTGTTTCCTGTTGTAGTTTTAGTATTTAGTGTTTTTTAATTAACTTTTTCATTAATTTCAACTTTTTAATTATTATTTTTTCTAAATCTGCTGCGTTATTTTCCATTTATAAATAATTTGCTTTTGTTGTATATATTTTTAAATACATTTTATTATTTATATTTAATTTTATTTTGTCTGTTCTTTTTAAATTTGCTATCCTATTTTTTTATTTAAAAAAATAATAAAATATTTCTTTGCTCACTTACAGTATTATTTGTCTTGTTATCCAAATTCGAAATTTCTATTTAAAATTTTATTTGTCACGTACACAACCATACACAGTATGATATACAGTGAAATGCTTACACGACTGTCTGTAGGGGAAAAAAAGATAAGACAGAGAGAGATTTTACTGCAATAAAATAAATTGCACATTAAAGAAAAATTTTAAGTTTAAAAAATTTTAGATGAATATACAATTTACAAAGTTGCAATAACATAAATGAAAATACAAATATATACAATGCATCAATTATACATTATACAGAATGTGCAGTATAAAAGGGTACAATAAAAAAAGGTATATAAAAATGTAAAGGACATGGTGCATAGTTATGAGATCAGCAATATGAGTGACACATGACGTTGAAATAAAATGAAACAGCAGCAGTGTTATTGTCCATGTCAAGTGCAAGTCAATCCTCATCCATTTACAGTTTTTATTTAAATTCTATCCTGTTTCATTTACAGGATAGCATTTAAATAAAACAATTCATTGTTTTTTAATTTGTTTGGTATTTATTAATTCATTGTCTCATTTTCATAATATGTACACATTATCCATCTTTTTTAAAATGTATCTTAAATCTAAAATTTTTATTAATTTTATTACATCTTAGAATTTGATTTTATACTTAGGCGTTAGACTTTAGAGTTACTGTAGATTTTGCATGTTTCATGAGTGTATGTGATTTGTCTTTTAGTCCACTAGATGGCGCAGTGAGTCTGTTTTACAGTCACAGTTGAAGCTTTAGTTTGTTGTGGCAGATTTTACTTTTAATGCAATCAAACAGTTGGATATGAAAGTTAATCATGCTGTGAACTTTTTATTTGAAATTTCTTTCACATAATCAGCATCACAACAACAACAACAACAATAATAATAATAATAATAATAATAATGTAATGAGATAGTGTAACTCTACTAATTTCTTAATCTTTATCTTTTAGAGATTTAAATTTAGCTTCATAGCCAAATTGATTTTGTACTAGCTGTGCATATAAAGCATATACTAGTGATCTATGCATGTTCATATTATTTAATTTATAATTGCACTTTGTGTTTAGTATGCAGTGTAATTTTATTGGAGTTAATTCAGGCTATTTTTTTTTTTTTTCAGTTAAATAAAGATTTCATTTAAGCTTTAATTAACCATAATGATGCTGCGTGTGTGTTTTGTGTGTGTGTCTCAGACCATGAACAGATCCCGAACATGCAAGCTGCTACACAGATAAAAATTATTATTTAAAAAAAAAATAATAATTAATTATTATTATTTACTGGATGTTTGAATATTGTTTGTTTATCAGCATCATTTGGAGTTTGATCCAATGTTAATTAGTCATTTAAAGGAAAAAGATCACACACACATAAGTCTAAGACGGAGGAACAAAAGATGAGTGGAGACTCGTGAGCTGCTCCTGGTCCGAGGGGTTCCTCTCTCACTGCCCATGATGTCAGTCTCCCTGTGGCCTGCTGGGTATTATTTTTATTGAGGAGACGCAGATTGATGCAAAGTGACTGGAGCCAGGGGGCCCGATGGAGTGCATCAGTGTGCATCTACATGTCTATGTCTGCAGGCACACACACATACACACACATCATCTGGAAAGCCGTTGCGAGTAGTGTGTGCTCTGTCATCTCTGTCAGCAGTCCTGATGCAGTGCTCAAACCTGAACCAAATCTCAAATCTAATACAGAGAGGAGCATAGATAAAAACATAATTAGAAATGTAAAATTTGAGATGACTATTATTATTTTTTAAATGCATTATATATATCAAAAAGACGTAAAAAATGTGAATTAGGTACAATCCTGTAAAGAAAAAAAAAACAGGACAAGCTTGGATTTGGTTTTGAAAAAGATTTATATGTAAATAAATGTAATGTATTTTTTTTTTCATATTATGAATGATTTCTTTTTACCATGTTATACTTTATAGTTTATTATATTTAATTGTTTTGTAAAAGCTGTTGTTGTGGCTTTGTATTTTGTCCCTTGCATTTTTAATGCTTCATTTAAATACATTAAAAAACAGAAATGTACAAATCTGAGTCTGTTTGGCGAGGATCTGAGGTCATCACGTCTCTTCCTTGGTCTTTCAGCAGGACCACTCTCACTCCTCTCCCTGCACGCGTCCCTCCTTATCTCTCCATCCTCCTTGGCTTTCAGCATGGCTCGCTCGCAGTTATCGAGATGTTTTCTGTATTGACGTTTGCATGATATTTTTGCCGTCTCTACGTCTCTTCTTCAAGTTCCTCTTTAAGGCAACATTTTTAAGAAAGTGTCCACCAGGGGTTCGAGTCTCACCTTGGGTCTGTGCTTGGTGGGTTTCCTCCAGGGTCACAGTCTACAGACGTGTTTGAGACGCAGTAGACTGAGCTGCTCTTAGACTGAAATCTCTCGTCCATGTTTCTGCAGGACAAAACCTGAAATAGAGGAAAGAAATAACTCCGATCTAATAGCATTAGATGAGAAGAACAGTCAGGACAAAAGATCTCTAGAGAGATGATGACATTTGTCTCTCTCTCTCTCTCTCTCTCTCACACACACACACACACACACACACACACACACATACTTTTACATTCTGGTTAGGCCTGAGTGTTTGAGACGTCCAGTGGGAGAGTCTTTTGAGCTTTCTCGACACCGAACATTCACGGTGCTAAAGTCATCTGAGTGTGAACGATTCCGATCGATCAGAAGTTGTTGATTAGTTTTCTTTAACAGCAGCTCTGACTATAAGGTTTATAGTTTATATAATTCACAAATTCTAACTCATTATTGTTTCAGATACAATGATGGTTTCTGCAGGGGTATGTTTACTGAACACGCATGGAAGGAGTCTCCAGCGACAGTGTTTTGTCATAGTTTAAAGCTCTCTGACACGTACAGAGAGAACTCAAGAATAAGTTCAAGAGAGAGAGAGAGAGAGAGAGAGAGAGAGGAGACTGGTGACAGAAATGTAACCTCTTGTTTTACAGTGATGTTGTTCATCAGTGAGGGTGTGTGTTTACAGGACTGTCTTGTGTACCATTAAAATATCCTCTTTTTTTTTTTTGAAAGCATGAATTGTACTTTTCCTTTGATGAATGGCTGGAGGGGCGTCAATACTTATGAGTTCCAGCCAGTACAGGGGTGGATAGAGAGAGAGTGAGAGAGAGAGAGAGCTATGTACGTCTGTACACACACATATGTATGTATGTGTGTGTGTGTGTGTGTGTGTATATATATATTTGTATGTGGTTATGTGTGTGTGTGTGTATTTGTGTGTGGTTATGTGTGTGTGTGTGTGTGTGTGTGTGTGTGTGTATATATATATTTGTGTGTGGTTATGTGTGTGTGTGTGTATATATATATTTGTGTGTGGTTATGTGTGTGTGTGTGTGTGTGTGTGTGTGTGTGTGTGGTTTAGAGTATG
>JAQMYG010000008.1:3906555-3921382 GCA_030014215.1 Clariallabes teugelsi
TGTGAAGCTGCTTTGAGGCAATGACAATTGCTAAAAGCGCTATACAAATAAAATTGAATTGAATTGAAATTGAATATATGTGTGTATGAAAGTCGTTCTACACAAACTCTCTCCTCCTCCTCCTTTCCTCTCTCTTACACACAGCCTGAATCTTTTCAAAGGTAAATTAGTTTGATTTTTACTTTATATTTTCTATGAATCATTTTTATATGAATATTTTTGGGTTGTGGAACAAATCAACTGAGTTTTCATCACTTCTTAAGAGGAAATTCGCTCTGAGATGAAATGGCGTCCGTGATTCCCCTAACGATTTAAAGGCGCAGAGACAACATTTCACGCTGAGATTCATTTTCTTTAGGTGCGGTCATGGCTGTTGGAAAAGGGGACAGATTTAGTCAAGTGGATTAGTATGCTTTATATTATATATTCAAGCCAAAGGCATATAAGACTCACTTTGTTTGACTTAAGAACAAAACCTATTTATGAACATGCTCCCGAAACCAAACTTGTTCGTAAGTAGGGGACAACCTGTAAGCATATAATATACATGAGATAACATGAACATTCAAACCAGAAAGGAGAACAGACACAAAAGCTGTATGCCACGGAGCTCTAGCCAACAGTCGGCCTCTGTGAACTCATGTATATGGAAGATGGCGGATAGCTCTTTTTCTGTCACACAATATGCGTCTGTCTGTCTTCGGAGTAAACCTCAGCTATTAATCTAACTAGTAAGTGACTGTTGTATGATGAGGGTGAATTAGCAAGTCGGCGTTAAATGGAAATAAAATAAAAATAAAATCCAATGTTGCTGTTGTTTTTTTTTTGTGTGTGTGTGTGTGGTTGTTTTGTGAAAGTACAGAAGCAGGTTTTTCGGGAAGTTGCTTGTCACAGGATCAGGAGGACGCAGCAGCAGGAACAGGAACAAATGCCACATGAGACAGAAAAGTACGCCGGAGCCTAATGTGCTAATTAGCCAGTCAGCGGTGATACGTTAGATCTCGGCTGCAGATGCGAGGTGATTAGGTGCTGATGAGGCGAGGTTTTCTGGAAAAGTTCAAGGCCTTGAGACAGACGGTGTTACGAGCAACAAGCTGCAAGTTCTGTCTGGATCTGTGCAAATGTGTGAATAACTTATACACACTGATGGATTTTAAAAATAACAATCTACACCGCTGCAGTATGGAACAAAACTGGAGAAGGCATGATCTCTAAGGGAGGCACATAATCCCTGTTCCCTATGTTATAGAATTAAGAGCACTATGTAGCACCAGTAGAAGGAGCAGGATCTCAACAGCATCAATCCAGTGACGTGTCCCAAATGTGTTGTGTAGACAATATGATTTCACCAAGGACAAGCCCTAAACTTCACCGTATACACTAGAGTACTGTGCAAAAGTCCTGAGCCACCCCCATTTCTTTATATGAAATTGCATTGTGTAGATTAAATTAAAAAGTCAGTTCAGTTGTTTATGTAACAACCTCAGCAGCAACCTCATTTCCCCTTTCGTCTGTTCCAACCACTTAGCATTCAGCATCACCTGATCATCTGTCATCATCTGCACCTGTTTCTCATTTTTTTATTAGAGTTTATGCCCTAAATTAGATTTTTAAAATGCTTGAATGATTATCCTATCTGGCTTAACAAACTAAATTCTTTTGAAACTGCTCAGATACAGGGACTGGACTGAAAACGAGAGCCAAAAATGTGCCAAAAATGACAGCCAAAAAAACTCGTTCAACTCAGGAAGCCTGGGGAAGTATTCCTCAAAACTACAAGCAAAATATACTTAGGAAGCAAAATATAAAGAAATGATGGCTGGCTCAAGACTTTGGCACAGTACTGTATATAGGTAATATTAACATTGTAAACATCTCTAACATACTGTCTCTGTCCACTGTGAGTGTGTCCCAAAAAACACCTTATAGACGGTAAAAGCCACAACTGGAAACATCCTATCTTCACCGTTCTCCATCTTCCAGACCAAATGATAGTCAGTAAGAGTTTTGGTCCTATGGTCATCTCTGGGAGATTTTCTTTGAAACCGTCTCCCCTGCCTTGCTCAACACGTACAAACTGATAACTATATTTCATACTGATTCCCTTACATTTTTGTCATTTATTTCCATAATTTTTAATTCTGTAAAGCTGCTTTGCAAAAATGACCATTGTTAAAATAAATAGGCCAGTTAATTTTTATCATCTTAGTCTTTTTCTCATTATCAATCCACTGTACTTTTATCCCAAATTACATTCTGTACGCTATAAAGTGGGCTACAGACATATCTCAAACCACACACCATCTTCTTTATAAACAGTATACACCATCATAAATATCTTACCATCACTACCACTCTATAAACTATACAGGCCACATAAATACCATTCCACAAATATCTTACCAACCCCAGTCTACCATGGATATCTGCAAAACCACAACCTCTATTCACTACACTGTACAAACATATTATAATCATTAATGCACTGTGGGTGTGTCCCAAACCGTTTATGCTGATTAAGATCCATGGTCCCATAAGTTTCTAACATGGTCTAGAATTCTGATTGGAGATTGTCTTTCAGAAATATTACTGTGAGTTGCATCTTAGCTTCCAAATTACTCTACTGTGATATGGTGTTTGCACGGCGTCCAACCTGCATCATGTCCGCTTTCACAGAACACATCACAGACCTTAAATTGTTTTTTTCATTTTATTTACCTGTTTTTCTTTCTTTTGGCTGTTTTCCAATTTAATATTATGGTAAATTGCTGTTGTCTGGTATGTGTTTTTGGTACTCATTGTTGTATATGTAGACGACATGGTGGCTTAGTGGCTAGCAATGTCACCTTTACAACTCCAGGGTCCGGAATCAATTTCCACCTTGGATATGTGTGCATGGAATTTGTATGTTCTCCCCATGCTTGGTGGGTTTCTTCCAGGTACTCCGATTTCCTCCCATAGCTCAAAGACATGCAGATTAGGTTAATTGTCATTCCCAAATTGCCGATAGTATGTGAATGAATGTGTGAGTGTGTATGTATGTGTGCCCTGCGATACATTGGCACCCTGTCCAGGGTGTACCACACCTCGAGTCTCTTGGGATAGGCTCCAGGCCCCTGCGAACCTGTATACAGGATAATGTGGTACAGATGATAAGTGGGTGAGAAAGCATTATATACGTGCATTTACTAGAATCAAAAGTATGCCCCCTAGTGGTCCAGTGGTAAGCATGCAGCAATCTCATTGTAATGACGGGAGATCATGTCCCTCTCAGGCCATCAGTTTGGTATTCATGATGTTTTGAAATTGTTGTTACAAGCATTTTTTTTCATGTTAAGCCTCTATCATGCTATAGTCAGCATTGTTCTGATGTCATTTCATCAGAACCAACTTTCATCAATTCCAACTTTCGCAAACAACCGAATACCAACATTGCCCCAAGTCTATTGCCAAATTAACATCACAATAACGTTTTGACTTCCTGCTGGAAGTCTCTTGTGGACACGTTCCAAACCACATATGCTTTTCACCACATAGACCACCTTCAAACGACTACAATGTATTACTGTACACTTTCATGACTATACTTCTAAACATGAACACAAGAACAATGCACTACATGTGATCGGGTCACATGTTCTGTGCTTCTGACATGGCAAGCTGAACAGAAACACACTTGCCAATTAACCGCCTCAAGTTCTAAGAATGCTGTTGCCTAGCAACCGCAAACTTAGCTAATGTCCAAGGCTAACAGCGTAGCTCATTAGCAAAGAGCCGCTACATATTTTATCCAGACAATTTTACTGCATGGAAACCATAAAAAGCTGAACAACCTGTCAGAAATGTGTGCATCTGTCTCAGCTCGCTCAGCTGTGTGTGTGTACATCGAAAATGACTCCGTAATCACATTTAGCCTGAAGCGCTAAATAAATTTGACATGGGTCCTGCTAGATTAAGAAACTTCAGAATGTTTCATTAAATTAATATTGATGGTTAAGAAACTCTAAAAAACCAGACCAGCTCCATAGGAATGTGTACACTCTAATGAATCTAATAAAGCTAAAATTGTAGCTAGCTAGCTAGCATGCAAAGTACCTTAAAGTGTTATCTACAGACGATATTTGGGCATAGAAACTGTGAAAACAAGAGCAATAACAGTTAATACTGAGGGTTGAGAAATTGAAAAATAAGACCAGTCTGTCTGGAATGTTTTCACTCGCTAATGACTGAGGCTAATTTTGTAGCTAGCTAACAACAAAGCCTTCTAGTGTCTTTTACAGACAATGTGAGGGCAGGGAAAGTGTAAAAACCTAAGCAACCTGTCAGGAATGTGTACATTTCTCTCAGAAATGATGGTAATTTACTAAGAATAGCCACTTTATGTTCAAAATTACTCTGTTTTAACTTAATGTAGCTTAGCATAAAGCGCTAAAGTGAAGTGCTGAAGAAAACACCGCACGAGTGATGTGTTTGTGTAAAGGTTTATTATTATTGCTGTTGTTATTATTATAAACACTATGAACAAACAGCATTACTTAAATGTCCAAAGTGTCTCCCTGGTGCAGTTTGCACTCGTCCCGGTGCCATATGGCGTTGTGGTGTTCAAATGGCGAGAAGCCGTTAGCGTCGTGATGTTTGAGCAGCTCTTATTGGTTTATAAGCTCTCGAAACCCATTTTACAACCACATGCTGTTCTAGTGTTGAGGGGATGATGAGACGGGGTGTAAAAACAGCTCGAGTGTACATAGGAGTTTATGGTTTGGCAGGATGCCTTGCTCCTGTATAACACACACACACACACACACACACACACACACATACACAAACACACAGAGCAGTTCAAATATTTATTTTCCTCCTTCCTTTCTTCTCTGTTTATAGGCCACCTTTTTATACAAATCAATATGAATGCTATAATGCAATAAAAATCCAGTAATCCAAATAATTCTTTTTTTAAAGATACTACAAATTGGATTTGTACATATCAAATTGGAATTAAAGTTAACAACAGCCATTTATAATGGGGGTTTAAGCCATTATTTAATCGCAATAATGAACCTTTAAATACTCAGGATTAATTTAAGGAATCATAAAAACTGATTTCTGTGCCAAAACCAAGGAAGTGCTTTAAATGTTTATTATTGAAAAAGTATTTTTTTCCTTGTGTAAATATAATGGATCTCTACATACAGTACAAGGGGCATTCAAGTCAAACTGTGATGAAATTTGAGACGCATCTGTCTATAGGATCTGTACACACAATCATAACAAGCACCACTCATAAAACTATTCACGAGCACATTATAGCAACTCGGCTGGGAGTTATTGCCACATCCCCATACAGTCCTGACCTCGCTCCAAGCCATTTCCACATGTTTGGGCCATTAAAGGAGTTCCTGGGAGGCCAGCATTTCAGACATCAAGCAGGCCGTCTGATTATGGCTCCAGAGTACTGAGAAAACTTTCTACCTTGATGGTATCCAAGCTTTAGTGAAACGCTGGGATAAGTGTATTAGTGTAGCAAGGGGTTATATAGAGAAATAAAAGGAGTTTTTACTGGAACTGTGTTCTGTTATTCTGCACAATCAAAAGTCCCGTTTTGACTTGAACACACCTTGTGGAATAAAGCTTACAGCTAAATAAAATAAGGAAATAACAAATAATACTTCTATTCGGGCTGGAAGTCTAATTTGGATCTCAGCTTGTTGTTTTTCTTACTTCAATTTTGAATAACTTACTGACACAAGTAATACTTCTCATTATGTGATTTCTATTACATTATTATTATTATTTTATTTCTTTAGAAAATGGATGGATGGAGCTTAGATAATTAAGTACAGTAAATACCCTATGAGTAATGATAATTCCAGCTCCTGTCACACAATGCGTCTTGCGGTTTGTCAGAATGCTATTTAAACAGCTAAACTGCTTAACTAAATTATTAAGCTGATAATTAATTATGAAACTTAATTAAAGCAAGAGAACATCCGCAAGGAAAAATAATTGACACACTTGTTAACAATTTGCATGCATTTAGCTTATCTACTGTAATTTCTTGACATGCCACCGAACAGCCTCTGCTTATTATACAACTATTTATCATCTTCATCATATTATTCAGCAGCTACCAAACAACTCCTACAACTTAAAAAGGGGAAAATGAAATCATTCTGATTAGAGATTCCAGCTTAACTGTTGTGGAAAAAAATGTATTGGCCTATAATTGTAGTCAAGTGTCATCCTTAAAATGGATACTGAGGTAATAAGATGTGCTTTTACATGCACAAAGCATTTAATCAGAAGAAAACTTTTTTGACATGCACAAAGTGGTTCTGCTCACTGTGAAGTGTTTAATCTGTCAGGAATAAAATCTTTAAAAAGATTAAAAAAAAAAAAAAAAGTAGAATTTGCTTTTGTTCAACTTTGAAGTAAGCTTAAACTTCCCACTTATTCTGACAAATCCCACCTTCTGTGATGATTGGTTACAAAAATTTAGTCTCATCTATGATTGCTTAGATGCTTTACTACATTTGAAATGCGAGCCAATCAGCATTCCTTCCTCAGCCAGAGACCCAGTGGATGAAAATTAAAGTAAAGTGATGTGGGAGAGATGGTTGTTCTTGTTGAGTTTACCAAACAGGAATTGAAGCAAAGTTTGTTAGGTCAACTAAAATTAAGTTACCGTTACATGGAGCAAACATGCGCAGAAAGAATATATATATTTATTCCAGCAAGAAAGAAATCAGATGAAGTATTTACATGGCCAAAATTCTGATTGGAAATTTATTCTGATAGGACTGGATCGGGTCAGACTGTTCTGATTAAGGAGCTTTTTTTTAAACCCAGTTATTATTTTGATTATTGGTGGTTATTAGGGTCCATGTAAGTGTACTGTATGTTATATATATATTTTGGGCCCAAATACCCAAATAAGAAATGTTTTCATCATTTAGGTTCCATGGTACTGTACTATATTATATAGAATTATGGTATTTTTCTCAGTACCATGGTACTTATTTGCTGATATACAGTAGTACATGTACCACACAATGGCATATGGTTCTACCATGGTACTGTACATACTTTGGCACAACAGTACATGTACTATAGTATGTTACATTTGTTCTACCATGCATGGTACTATAGTAGTATTACTAACACGTACTGTACCTGGATACTGTCAAAAATATGTTATACATGTGGCATTTGTGCCATAATTGTAATATGTATGAACTATGGTACCATTGTATCTCTGTAGCATTCGTTAAAAAAAAAAACATAGTGTATGTAGAAACTCTTAATATTACTTAGAAAACTTTTGTACTGTCTGTACTATACCATACCAGTATTTTGTATTAACATATCTAAGATAGTACATTATTTTTCAAACATGCCATAGTAGGTACCTACTGAACTTTGGTAGACTTTGTGATACCCAATAAGTACCATGGTATTGGGTACACATCATAGTACTACCACAGTACCCAGTAAAGTGCCAAACACAGTACCTATCCTGGTACTGCTCCTGTAAAGTCTTATGGTAACAACCATGGTAATGTCTGAAGTACCACGGTAATACTATGGTATATTATGGTATGTAATATAGTTTACCATTGTACACTATAGTACACACCATAGTAAAATTTCTCATGAAAATTGTTATGATGAAAATGCTTTAAAATACTAGAATATGTACTGTAGAAAATTGTCTGTATCAAGAATTAAACACGAAACATGTGCCTGTATGAGACAGAAAAGATGACCCGTTCACCTGTCTCTCCTTCGTACGCACCGGCTCACCAGAGCAGCTGTCCTTCACACGCTTCCATGCCAGCAGCACACTGCCCTGGCACACACCAGTACACACCCAGTGGGCTCCAGGCTTTCTGAACTGCAGTCGCCTAATTCACAGTCATCACCTCGGCAGCTCTACACACAAACACATGCAAATTAGACACACCAAAAATCTGCACGTTTACAATGACCTATGGTAGCTGTTTAAACATGTATTCCATAAAAAAAAAAAAAAAAATCAATAGAGTTGATGTCAAGTGGAATTACCGCACTTCTTCAAGGGTTTTAATTCCATGGTAATTAGGCTAGATTGTTCGAGGAAAAAAAATATTAAAGGGTAGTTACTATGCAAAATTCACTTTTTAATTATGTTTAGACCTTCAGATAAGTCTAAAACATGGCAATTACATTTCCCCCCTAATATGACCTCATATAAGAAGATTCCCCTCCCCTAGTTTGTTGCTTAGCTCTGCTATTCTCTGGTAGGACAGCAGTAGTTCAGAATAGTAGTAGTTCATAATTCCAGCTACATACATTTATCAGAAATGAATAAATACATAATAAATACAAAGCATAAGAAAAAGGATTTCTTAACAAGAAAATCAATAGTAAAATGAAATGCTTCAGATAGCTTGAAATGGGTAAAATATATTTATAAATAGGTTTTAATCCCACTGAAAATCCCATATTGAAACGTAACCAACCCATTATGAGACATGTGCCTACACTGTTTGCACTTGTTATGGTCTGCTTTTTTGGCAGGAATGTAAATCCTCACAGCTCAGAAACAGAAAAACCTGATTAAAAACAATGGTGTAAACAATGAAGATAATTGTTAAAATACTGTATGTTGCCAGCGTACTTTGGCGGCACGATGGCGTAGTGGTTAGTACTGTCGCCTAGCAACTCCAGGGTCCGGGTTCGAGTTTGCATGTTCTCTCGGTGCTTGGTGGGTGTTCTCCGGGTACTCCGGTTTCCTCCCACTGTACAAAGACATTCAGATTGAGCTAATTGGTGTTCCCAAATTGCCAGTAGTGTGTGAATGCATGTGTGAGTATTGACCAGAGGTCCTACCACAGTTGTGAAAATGGGAATAAATAAAATGGTCACCACTGGTCTCCAATAGTCACCATTGGCCTTCACGGTTCATAGTTGGACTACAGAGGTTCCTGGATGGATGGATGGATGGATGAATGTTGTCTTTAGCTCCACCATTGGATCTGAACTGTATACCATATATATACAAAATTAAAATTCAACTTTTAATAATCGCCTGTAAATAGCCATTTATCCGATGATTAAGCATCATTACTACTAGTATAAAATTAAGGCATGACTCACACTGCATCCAGTCAGCAGCTCTGCTTGCCATAAGAAGTGCTGAAAAAGCACCGAGTGTAAGCTCGGCCGCGATCACTTGACTGCTGCTTAATTAGAAGATCAGGTCCAAGCTCTTTAACTGTTTTTCTTTCTTCGTCCGACCGCCTTGCGAAGGGGTATTTTAGCAAATGGCCTTGAGCCTGATACTACAGATCCTTGCTAACTTGAAACACTTGACTTTTTCCTGCTCGTGTCTCAAAACATAAAGTCTAGTCTAAGTGATGTTTGGTGTCTTCTGTCTCATGTGTGAACGCTGAGAAATACAGTATTTGCTGAACAAATAAAGCGTAAAAGTCAACACTAATCTGTCACATCTGGCAATAAAGAGCAGACTAGTGTGACATCATGTGGCATCTCTGTCACCACTCCATTTGAAAAGTGTAAAGAACTGTTTAGTATTTATTGTAATTGGAAATACAGTACATTTACAGTAGCCTCTGCTTTATTTATCAATCTTTTAGTAAAGCTGTGTGCACATGTTTGTTTTTGCTGCCAGATTTCCCACCACCAGATTTACAAATGGTTTTGTAATGCAGATTTTATTTGTACTTATACGTCTACGACTCTCCATAAAAGGAAAAACTCAAAGGACACACAAAATGACAACTGAATGGTCACAGAGCGCCTCCTACTGTAAGTGTGGTATATGAATGCCTAGTCTTATTTGAATTCATTATGGATTTGTTTTGTCATTCAGGTGACATAAATGTTATCACTTATATGTTTTTTGGATTAATGGATTAATGTGATTAATAAGTATAGATTAAACATGACAACCTAAATAAAAGTATAAAGTTCCTGGATGGATGTACGGATTTATTATTATTATTATTATTATTATTATTATTATTATATAGCATGGTGGTTTAGTGGTTAGCACTGTCCCCTCGCACATTCAGGGTTGGCGGCTGGAATCGTGTATCCAGTCCGTCTGTGTGTGTGGAGTTTTGTGCATGTTTGTGTGACCATGTTCTCTCTGTGCTTGGTGGAGTTCCTCTGCATTCAGTTTTCTCCAACAGCTTACAAACATGCAGTGTAGGCTGATCTGTTTTTGAAAACAGTGAGTATGTGCGTGCTTGTGCTCTGAGATGGTTTGCCACCTCATCCTGAGTGTACTACACCTTCATCTTCAAGTTCCCTGGGATCAGCTTCAAGCCCTTGGAAAATCCACCCAAGATAAACATAATGGATGGATGGATGGATGGATTTTGGGAAATTTAACCAAATAAGCCTCCCACAGACCTCTATTTGCTATTCTTTTTCCTTGATTTTTATTTATTTATTAATTTATTAATTTATTTTTTATAAATTTTGACCAAGTCCCACTCACAACATATATATATATAAAATTCTGATAATAACGGGTTGTGATTTCCCTACTGCTGAGTATCTTGTCAATTGGTAAACATCTTCAGTATGTGATTGAGACAATGCAGGTGTTTTGACTTGATGCATTTTCTCACATTCACCTCGTGCACCTGTTATTAAACCTGCATATTAACGATAGAGTAGGGTTGTATTTAATTTCTCACAAAGACTTTCCATGTCTTTCACTTTAAACGTATGAAAGACTCACTATAAATAAAGTCTTTGTCATTTGCTGCTTCTTCTCTTGTTCTCTGTTTGTGCCTCATCTTTCTTTTTTAGTCTATTTTGGTCTTGTCTGAAGGCATTACCTGCACTGGGATTAAAAATGTGAAAGGCGTATCCAATTAGAGGCGAAAGGACACAAAATCCATTAATTACAGACTTGTTGCAAGTGTAATAAGACCACTAGGAAGGTGAGCATCACTGTCGGAGCGTGCTGTGGATCATCCGTACACACGAAGAAGATAACACACATACACGTACACCTGGAAATGCAATAGAGTGTGTGAATGAAAGTCTCCGGCTGATACATATTCATAGCTATTTGCATTTTGAATAAGGTTAAAGGTGTAGAGATGTTCAGGGTTTCTTGGGCATTAGGACGTTAAATTACTATTCACCGTATATATCATATTTTAATGGTTAAGAGCTCCATGATCAGGAAGCTTTAAGGGGGCGAGCGAGTTAATATTCAGCACAAGTGACCGTAAGGTTGTGAGGTTAAACCTCATGAACACCAGAGAGCCCCTGATCAGCCACGGAGCGGGACCTTTTTCCCTCAACCGCTCAGATGTGTGCTCTTTAGATGCTAGTGAATGAATAAATGTACTCGTTATTGACTACAGTGTGTGTCAGTGTGCTCAGTAAAACTTCTCGCATTTTCCTTTGAGCCTCTTCAGGTTCTGATGGGTTAATATGATGTGAAACATGAGTCAGGCCGAAGGCAAGACCACCGAGGTTTCCATCCGGATGATGGATGGTGCTTGAGGTGAACAAAAAAAAAAAGAGGTGGAGAGAGAGGTTGTACAAGTGGCTATATGCATGTGCTATCTGGAGCGAAAAAGTCTGAAAAACTTCTCTTGCTCGGTGGGTTTTGTTTTAAGATTGTCCAGCATTTCTCCATCTCAACATGTCAGCTGCTGCTACTAATCTCAAAGTGCCATCTTCCAAAAAGCCACTTCCACTGAAAGCCTAAAAAATAACAGATACAGATCTTAGCCAATTACACACACTACACACACACACACACACACACACACACACACACACACACACACACACTGCTATTAAAAATCCTTTTCTGTCAAATCCCTTTCCCTTTCCTTTCTCTCTCTCTGGCCTTGCTGTGTGTGTAGAGTGCAGTAATTTAACTGGAGTGGCCTGGAGCTCTGGGCGCTATCATCCAGCCTGGGCTTCACTCTAATCGCTTCATTTCTCTCTTTCCGAAATATGCCTTATGCGTTTCCTCTGTTCCCTCCACGAAGTTTTCATCCTGACCAATTAAGAGGTGTGATGGATGTGATGCAGGTTCCTACTCTCTGTGCTCCTGCTTCCAGGTTTTTTTTTCTTCTTCTTTTTTTTTTTTTTTTTTAAATCTCTGTTCCAACTCCTCATATGGTGAAAACAGAAGAATTGACCGTTTTGCAGAGGTGGGAGGAAGTCCAGGAACATTCTGGCGTATGGACAGAGCACATGGCAAATGCAATAAAATAGAATACAATACAAAACATTTCCTTAGCAAGAAAACATCAAGCACTGAAAAGCATTTCTTACGTCACATGATCTAAACCAATCAGTAGGGTGTTGCTTTTTATGGATTATAAGCTTTATTATAAGCAAATGTGATCCATAATTAAAAGCAATCAACACTGCTGTTTTAAGTTAAATGCTGTTTTGCATTTCCATATGCATTTCAGAATTTCTGCACACACTCACACACACACACACAGGAGGCCCATCTGAATGTCTAAAAAGTACTAAAAGGTGAATTTTGCATAATACGTGCCCTTTAAATCAAGTACTCATTTCCAGGCATAAGGTACATCTTAAAGATACCATATGCTTGAGGCTATCTCAGCAACATGGGGAGGTACTGATGAGGTACAACTGGTCCCTTTATAGGGACCACATTTCATCTAATAATATTTGTGTCCTGCTACTGAGGCTGCAGATATGTGATGGCAGTCGCCACACTTCGCCACCCCATAGATTTGCCCCAAGACAATCTTCTTTAACATCAAGGAGGAAATTAGTTTACTGAGGGATTAAATGAATCTGTGTGTGTGTGATTTATCATTGCTTTTCCTTCCTGAAATGATTTCTTTCATCTGATGCTTGTTTCACTCTTTGTGAACAAGGTACCGATTTTTGCCATGCAAGCACTTACTGTCAGATATGGATGCACACACACTCATACACACACTCACACACACACTGCTGTCCTAATTAGTCGGAATTAAGATGAATGTCTGGCCCTCCCAGTATCGATTGGCATTGAGCAGACCCTCTGCGTACTGCTGAGGGAAACCCACTTCACACAACACACCATTTATATCAATCACCTCTCTCTCTCTCTCTCTCTCTTGTTCCTCTTATAGCTACCTTTAGCAGTGTTCAGTGTGTGTGTATGAGGTGCTGCAGAGTGATAAATGGGGGAAAACCATATTCCAGCCAGGTGTGCAATTTGTTTACAGAGTTGTATAGATGAGAACAGATCGAGTGGCTTTGTCTCTTCTGTGTATACACGTGTGTCTGTGTGTCTGTGTGTGTGTGTGTGTGTGTGTGTGAGAGAGAGAGAGAGAGAGAGAGAGAGAGAGAGAGAGAGAGAACATGCCTTGGACTTGTATTGAGATGATTGCGGGATCCTGGAATAGGTGTTTATGGTGTCTATACTGTATATACACTGATCGGCCATACCATTATAACCACGCCCCTAATATTAGGGGTGTGGTCATAATGGAATAGCTGATGAGTACCACAGATTCGAGTCATTATCAAGGCTTTACAGAGCAGACACATCTCAATATCAACTGTTTAATTAAGTTTTTTCCATATTTTGAATACCTCTGGCATTGTTTTACAATGTAGAAAGAAATAAAGATCAAGAATTACCATGGAATTAGAAGGTGTCCAAACTTTTGACTGGTAGTGTGGATATACAAAAGAATTACCTCTTTTATGTTGCTTTGCAGGATGAAAAGAAGAAAGACACAGTTTTTGTTTTATCCAGCTGTATTTACGTTTAACATTTAGGTGAAAGATATAACACCAAACAATAGAAAAATATCAAAAATAGAAAGAAAAAAAAAACAGAATCACTGATTTGGAAAAGGAATATATCACCTTCTCAATGCCACACAATTTTGCACATCCAGACATCAATGCAATAGTTGCCCACTCATCTCTGCAGAACTGCTCAAGGTGAGCTAAATTTGATGGCGATCGTTTGTGGACTGCAGTCTTCGTCATTCCGCAAATTTTCAAAGGTTTTAACTCTTGGCTCTGACTAGGTCATGCAAAGACATTTATCTTTTTCTCCTTCAACCACTGTGTGGTCAGCCTGCTACACTATGTGCTCTAGGTCATTGTCATGTTGGAAAGTAAACCTCCTTCCCATTGACAACTTTCTGGCAATGGGCAGCAAATTTTCCTCAAGACTTTGACGTTATTTTGCCCCATTCATTTTCCTTTTATCCTGAAGTGCTCCAGTCCCTGCTGCAGAGAAACTCTCCCATAACAGGATATTACCACCTCCGTGCTTTACTGTAGGAATGGTGTTTTTTATATGGTGAGATGTATTGTATTTCCAATTTTCCAATTTCTGCAACTGCTTCAGAGTTACTGTAGGCCTCGTGGTAGTCCATTGGCCAGTTCACGCGTTAATCTTTCATCCAGTTCGGAGCAACGTCCTGATTCAGGTAGAGGATGTGTTTTACCAAATACCTTAAAGTTCTTAATAAAAGACTTCACTGTGCACTACCAGGGTCTGAAATGCTCCAGCTTTTAATTCTGCACTAATCAAAATGATGATCACATCTGATCATGGTTGCCAGTCAAATGTGTGCATAGGGCTGGGCGATTAATCGAAAAGTAATCAAAATCGACATTCAGAACCTATAATTGATCAAATTTTCACAGGTCGATTATTTCGATTACTTTCCCTTTAAAAACACTACCAAGTGTGGAGTCACGTGACCTCGCTCCGTTATGTTATTCCGCCGACATGTCGAGCATGGAGAGCTTAAACACTGAGACAACTGAGCAACAAGAGCAGCTTGTACCAAAG
>JAQMYG010000008.1:3961156-3978329 GCA_030014215.1 Clariallabes teugelsi
TTTATGTGATTTAAATTAAAAGTTATTATATGGATATGGAGCTTTACTCACTTTTTTCAACACACTGCTATTATTTTAAACACCACTGTAAAATACAATAAAATATTTTATATAAGTAAAAAAAAAAAAAAAAAACATTATTAAAAGCAATGACCAGTATTATATAAAACAGTCAACACTACATGTAACGTTTAACATTTTCTTTCTTTTTTGTTTTATTAGCCTCAATAAACCAGAGGTCATAAAATAAACATTTAAAATCAATTAATTAAAAAAGAAAAAAAAAGAAAAAAAGAAAAAATATATATAGCATGCAAGAATTTTGCACAGATCTGTATTTAAAACACAATTGGAAATCAAATGCAATTAGAAATACAATGCAACCACAGGGGGGCACAATCCAGTGTCTTCTTGTGCTATAGTCCCAAGTCTGGATAAATGCAAAGGGTTGTGGCAGAAAGAACATCCAACATAAAACATTTGCCAAATCAATCATGCAAATCATTAACACAACTTCCAAACCGGATCGGTCGCGGGTTGACAAAAACCACCACCGTTACTGTTGACCTACAGGGTGCTGGTGGAAATTGGGTTACTGTTGGTTGAAAAAGGAGAGAAGGAAGGCGTGTTAATAGGCAGAGAGAGAAAAGGAAAGGCAAGAGTTTAGGAATGACAGTTGGGACATTGAATGTGAGTTGGTTGACATAATGCAGAGAAGAAAGGTGGATATACTGTGTGTTAAGATCAGGTGGAAATGTAGCAATGAGGAATTCTCGAGTGAGTTCGATGACGTGATGCAGAGCATCCCCGGAGGTGAGAGAGTGGTGATTGGTGCAGATTTCAATGGACATGCTGGGGAAGGGAACAGAGGTGATGAGAATGTGATAGGCAGGTTTGTTCTTCAGGACAGAAACGCAGAAGGACAGATGGTGGTGGACTTTGCAAAGTGGATGGAAATGGCAGTAATGAATACTTTCTTCCAGAAGAGGCAGGAACATAGGGTGACTTATAAGAGCGGAGGCAAAAGCACTCAGGTGGACTATCTCTTGTGTCGATGTTGCAATCTGAAAAAGATCAGTGACTACAAAGGGTAGGGGAGAATGTAGCCAGACAGCATAGGAGTGTGGTGTGTAAAATGACCCTGGTGATGTGGAAGGTGAAGAGAGCAAAGGCAGAGCAGCGGACAAAGTGATGGAAGTTGAAAAAGGAAGAATGTTGTGTAGTTTTCAGGAAGGACTTAAGATAGGCTCTGGGTGGTCAGGAGGTGCTTACAGTTGACTGGACAACTACAGCTAGGTAGGAGGGTACTTGGTGTACCATCATAAAAGGGGAAAGTAGACAAGGAGACTTGGAGGTGGAACAAGGAATTCCAGGAGTGTATACAGAAAAGGAAGTTAGCTAAGAAGAAGTGGGACACTAAGAGAACTGAAGAGAGTAGACAGGAGTACAGGGAGATGTAGCGTAAGGTAAAAGTAGAGGTGGCAAAGGTTAAACAAAGAGCATATGAGGACTTGTATTCTAGGTTGGACAGTAAAGAAGGAGAGGTGGATCTGTACAGATTGGCAAGACAGAGATAGAGACGGGAAGGATGTGCAGCAGGTTAAAGTGATTAAAGATAGATATGGAAATGTACTGAAAGGTGCCAGGAGGGTGATGGAAAGATGGAAGAAGTATTTTGAATAGTGGATGAGGAAAATGAATGAAAATAAAGAGTAGAAGAGATGACTGTTGTGGAGCAGGAAGTTGGATAAAGAGTGGAAAGGCAGTTGGTCCTGATGACATACCTGTGGAGGTATGGAAGTGCTTAGCAGAGGTGTCAGTAGACTGGTAGTTCCTGACTAGTTTGTTTAACTCTTGGAGTGTGAGAGGATCCCAGAGAAATGGATCAGAAGTGTGAAGCTAGTGAGCATTTGTGAGCAGCAATATGATTTCATGCCTAGAAAGAGTACAACAGATGCAGTATTTGCTCTGATGATGATGTTGGAGAAGTACAGAGAATAGGAATAGGACGTTGCATTGTGTCTTTTTAGTGAAAGTGTATGACAGGGTGCTCCACCTCAGTGAAGGTATTCTCTGGAAAGCAGAGGAAGCAGACGTTAGAAGCAGCAAGACAGAATACATGTGTCTGAATGAGAGGGACCCAAGTGGAATAGTGAGGGTACAGGGAACAGGGGTAAAGAAGGTGCAGAAGAAGGTGATGTACTTACGGTCAACGGTCCAGAGCAATGGAGAGTGTGGAAAGGAGGTGAAGAGGCGTGTACAGGCAGGTTGGAACAGTTGGAGAAAAGTGGCAGGTGTGTTGTGTGACAAATGAGAATCAGGAAGAATGAAAGGAAAGGTGTTCAAGACAGTGGTGAGACCAGCGATGCTCTACGGCTTACTGAAGAAAAGACACGAGGGAGAGCTGGAGGTAGCAGAGATGAAGAGGTTGAGGTTCTCTTTTGGAGTGACAAGGATGGATAGGATCAAGAATGAGTCCATCAGAGGAACAACCCATGTTAGATGTTTTGGAGATAACATCAGAGAGGCCAGATTGAAGTGGTTTGGGCAAGTTTAGAGGAGAGATTGTGAATATATCATTAGAAGGATGCTAAGCTTGGAACTGTCAGCCAGGAGGTCTAGGAGAAGTACAGTACATGTACAAAAAAACAAACAAAAAGTCAAATATCTCCTCCAAGAAACTACTAAAATGACAGTGAATGTTTTCATTCTTAAACAACAGAACATTTATACACTGTTTATAAACCTTAAATGAGTTCTGTCGTGTGTTTAATGTATAAGTATAAAGTGTAATGTAAAGTTTTGCTCAGCTGGTTAACAGCTTGTTTGTAATAAGAGCCAGATCTTGAATTTCGCACTAATAATATCAGTGTCTTTCAGCTTCCAGATGCTGTTCTCCCCTTAAAGATGAGTCACACTCCTGAACTTGAGCACTGAAGCTTAAAAATTAATGTTGTTACTGTGAGAATCAATGCTATGCAATCTGAGATCTAAGATGCTTATTAGTAAATCTGAGTCCTGCTGTGGTTTTTTTTATGTCACTTTGAAAAATGAGAAGCAAATGGCTCAGTTGTTGTAGAGGCAACACCGGAGCAGACTCAGCAACCATTATGTCGCTGCTGATAATTGCTACAAATGTAGAACTGGACCAGTTAGCATGTTTGACAGTGAACTGAGTTGAGCAAGTTGGGGCAGGCTTTCCCATATACTGTATGAAGAATTGAACTAACTTGTTTAATCCCTTGACATTATATAGACAGTATATATATATATATATATATATATATATATATATAGTGGTTCTTGGAAATTTATGTCCATTCATTCTGTACTCATGAGGTCAGGCACTGATGTTGGACGAGAAGGCCTGGCTCGCAATATCCGTTTTAGTTCATCCCAAAGGTACTCTATGGGGTCGCGGTCAGGGCTCTGTGCGGCCAATCAATTTCTTCCACACTGAACTCAAACAATGCCTTTACAGTTCTTTCTTTGGGCACAGTCATGTTGCAATAGAAAAGAGCCTTCCCCATACTGTTGTCACAACGTTGGAAGCATAGCATTGTCCAAGATGTCTTGGTACAGTATGATGAAACATTAAGATTGCCCTCCACTGCAGTATATACACTGAAGTCTGGAACATAGATCCACATAAGAGTCCCCACAACTATGGAAGGATAAAGCAAAATAACATATTGGATTACAAGAACTGAAGAAAAAACTTCAGTACTGTATTTTCGATGGATCTCCAATTATTCAGTACTTGAACTCTTTGTGTTAGTTTTAATTCCATTTTTGAGTGTCCTATATCAGGTACAAAACAAAGTTACATGCAAAACCTCTCAAAACAAGCAATTTTTAATGTCTCCTCTGTTGCAAAAAAAAAAATTATAATAGAAGGAATGCTGTTGTTCTGAATAGCAGCACGGCTTTGATATGATTATAGGCATGATATTCAGTACAACAGCAGCAGAAGTTTATGAGATTACCTTCTATACTTCTATATTCTTTACTATTTCCACTTCTTCCACTCTAGAATATCAGCTAACTTCTGGGTTAAATAATGTTAAATGAGAATCTAGTGCACTAGGGTGTACTGTACAATCCCTTATTCCACATACAGAGTAGTGGAGTTAGGGGTTAGGGAGGGATTTAGGATTCAGCCTTGTGTTAGAAGCTAGTTAGCTCGTGTTAGACATGAACAGAACAACATAGAAAGTTTGAAATGACTTGGAAGCAATTACTAAGGAGACAAGGTTTCATTTAAGATGACATAACGTTACCATATGTGTTTTTTGGCAAGCTGCTCTCCTCTCTATCCAGTACTGCTGACCACTGGGCACTCACATCCAGACTACAGTATGTAACAGTTTTTACCCACAAGCCATCCGTCTCCTCAATACAAAGGGACTGAACTGAAAAAAAAACAACAACAACAACACGTAAATTACTCAGATGATCTACTGTAAATAACATCAAGACAGAACTGATAAACACACACATGCACAAACACTCTGATCTACAACCATCTCACAATTTGTTCATACCTACCTACCGGATCTTCTCTTTTTGCAATACTGTATATTGCGCAATATTTATTTTACTTGCTATTTGCACAAAGTATTTTTAAATCATTGCTGCTACTTCAGGAATGTCAAACGTTTGCTGTTTCTCCTCCCACTTCCTCAACTCATACCTCATTACTACATTATTGTTTGTATAGAAATAGTTTTAGGTTAACTTAAAAATTAAAAATGCAAATCTGTCATATCTGAGCTAGTCAGCTAATTAGGTCTCTTAGTTAGCTACTTTAGCTGGTTCCGGTAGAGTTGTGTTGTTAATTTATGTTGTTGCATGTATGTAGCACCTTGGTCCTGGAGGAACGTTGTTTCGTTTCACTGTGTATTGAACTATATATTGTTGGAATGACAATAAAAGCCTACTTGACTTGACTTGACTTGACCGACCTATTTTTACCTAAGCTAAGGCAAACAGTTTGCGTAATTAACGATAGCTGTTATGCTCTATTATAACCACTCATGGTACATTTCTCATCGAATCAGATTACTTGGATGAAACTAAGATTTGTATAATTTATTTTAGCCAACACTGAACATTTAGCAAAAACATTTGATGGATCATTATTATTGTTGGACTTTCAGCTGCTTCCATCGAGGTGTCGCCACAGTGGACACACCTTGGCACAGGTTTTACATCAGATACCCAGGGTGTAAAATCTGTGCCAAGTTGTATCCACTGTGGCGACACGTCGATGGGAGCAGCTGAAAGTCCAACAATAAAAATGATCCTTCAAATGTTTCAACCCTCCCATTTTATCCAGGATTGAGAGTGGCCGGGTTTTGGGCATTAGGTGGGCATCATCTCATCACCAAAATAATTATCTGTAAATCTCTCACAATTTCTTCCTTTTTTAATCAGAATTAAAGATCAAGGTATTGATCAAGTGGTTAAGTGCTGTGTAACGTGTAGTGGCTACATGGGGAAGGAAATTAAGAGAGAAAAACAGAAACCTCTCTGACATGAACAAAGACACATTGGGGACATCGTTTAGGAGATGAACTATTTAATGAGGAGTGAGTTTAGTAAATTGGCGGGAGTAGATTGAATCAGTGACTCCAGAGAACCCACCTGACCTTTAGAGAGAGCACGGGGAGCCGTTTAACACCCAGCCGACGGAACGCGTGATGAGCATCTCGTACAGCCACAGATTACTAATAAGCAGCTTCCAGCTTGATAAGGAGCGGCTGTTCCGGAGTGGAAGAAGCCATTTAATGTCACTTTGAGGAATTAGAAGCAAGCGCTTTGGGGACAATAGGGGGCACGCCACAGCAGACTCAACAAGCTCGATGGCATTGCTGATAATTGCTTCAAACATAGAGCTGTACCAATTAGCAAACACATCTAAATCTGACTCAGGACATCACGACTGAGAACTGATGCCTGCTAGGAGATTTTTTCAGTGAGTGTATGTGATGCATATATCAGTTTTCTATACTTGAGTAACACTATGCAGTGCTTTACAGGTTAATACTTACAGTATATTTTATAATTAATGCATGATTTCACAGGGTTTCAATGTAATACAGGGCATAAAAATAACTTGTGAAGTACTACTGTATATGGTCACAATTTATGTTTGTAGCGGTGACTTTGGCTGTTGCATTCTCGATTCACTCGACCTTGAATATTTTTCGTTAAATCTCGGTGATGAGCAACAACTACCCTCTTTGGGATATGATCGGCATTGCAAGTGTCTCTTGAATTAAAAGGGGTATTAAAAAGGTAGTATAATGCAAAACCTATTATGTTACTACCTTTAAAAAGTGCACATCTTTGCCATCTAAGAAAGCTTCTGGTCAAATTCCCATGAATGGTTTCAGAGGAGTTGCAGAAAGAAGAAAAGCGTGAATGATGGTGACAACGCTGGATTTTGGAGTGACAGTACAGTACTATTCACCACCACCACCACCATCATCATCATGATCACTACACTCATTTGGAAGGATGATGTTGATCAATTAGTCAAAGCTCTTCTGGCAGGCCATCATGGACCAACACCAGTATCTAACACACTATCTGTTGCTTTTTTTGAAAATGTAAGTTTTCGTGAGGTTGACCCGCGTAAATTTTGGTGTGGATCTCCGGGGTGATCTTACTTAAGTTATCATCCTTGCATGCGATTTATATCCAGGCGTACCCTGAGAATATTACAGTAAAAGACCAGCTTTCTTCATATAAAGTTTCATTCGATATTATGAATGACTAAGAGATAAAGCGACCTCTCCATTGTTGGTGGAGAGAAAGAGGAAGAGGCAGAGAGAGACGAGCTCTCGCTTTACATTTGACAACTGAGAGAGAAAGAGAGACATTCTTCAGGCAGCTGACATTTAGGGGTATCTGATGTGCTGAATTTCTTATCTGCTCTAGCCACTCCTGCACTTCCTCCCTCATGCCCTCTGCTCTTCTTCCTCGAGTCATCTAGTCCCTCCATTTTCCATGGTCGCACACATGTATATATATACACACACACACACACACGCACGCACGCACGCACGCACATATGCGCCTGCAGGAGCATTGATCGCCGGGGTCGGAGCCTGTCGAGGTGGATGGCAAGTGCTCATGAATAAGTTTGTACAATTGATCTTGAGGGACAAAAGCAGGACATGTCTTTTATTTCCTCTCCCTTGCTCATTCTCCCACTGTGATATGGCATTTTGGAGGACTAGGGGACAAAAAAGAAATGGAGATGGAGGAGTCAGGTCCAGTCTTGTCCCTCGAGTCCTGGAATATAACACCTTGGCTCAGGAATCAAAGACAGAGAAACAAAATTGCTTTTATTCCAGAAGAAAAAAAAATATCTCTCTCTCTCTCTTATTTTACACATGTTGCATTGAGTTTGACAGATGGTGGATCAATCATGAGTTGTCATGACATGATGAAGTATTTAACTTTCTTTTAAGCTTTAGTTTTATTTTTTAGTTCATCCTCAGAAAGTGCTTTATCCTGGTCATGGTGACTGGAAACACTCACACTCCTGTCTTTGGGAAGAAACCCACCAAGCACAGGGAGAACATACAAACTCTCTGCACACAGAGGTGGGAATCAAACCCAGACCCTGGAGGTGTAAGGTGAACATCCTGAACCACTAAGCTGCTCTCATGGGACAATTAAATGGTTAGATTTAGTAACAGTTCCTGAATACACTGCTAATTTCAGAAAACAATTACATCATCATTTATTTTTGCTAGTTTATGTGACACACACACACACTAACAGACAGAGTAAAGGATAGACAAGCGTCATGGAATTCAAATGTTCAGAGCCTGGACATGAAATAATTACAAATTCTGGTTTATTAATAATAATAATAATAATAATAATAATAATAATAATAATAATAATAGTAATAATAATATCCCTGCTAAAAAAAAAAAAAAAAAACAGAATAGACCAACATAGCTGGTGACCAGTTTGACCAGCAATTATACCAGCATATGTTGTATTTTGGTGCTGGTATGCCTTTTGACCAGCATACATTTTGCTGGTATGCTGGTGACCAGCATTGTAGTGCCATGATGCTGGTGCTTAAATGCTGGTCACCAGCATACCAGCACCAAAATACAACATATGCTGGTATAATTGCTGGTCAATGCTGTTTTTCCCCACCAACATCAGCAGTGTGACCAGCATACCAGCATCAGTGCTATAATGCTGGTCACCTTACTGGTGCTGGTCCCCAGCATACAAGCACCAAAACACAACATATGCTGGTATCATTGCTAGTCAAGCTGGTGACCAGCTATGCTGGTCTATGCTGTTTTTGTCCACCAGCACTAGCATAAGCTGGATGACCAGCATACCAGCACCAAAACACAACATATGCAACCCGTGCAGCCCAGCATAAATTTGATGGCAGTCTGTTCACCACCCCATCAAATTTTGGTATGGTATAAAAGCCAGCCAGAATACATGCAAATATTACAATGCTTTTTTTGCTTCAGTTATGCTAGTAACTCCCTAGTAACAAGACAAAATTCAGGTTTTACAAGATGGTCATCCAATAACTCTGTAAAATATAGAATATAATCAGTATAAAATCAGCTTTATTGGCCAGTACAAACAGTATTAACAATGTGTAATATGTAACAATATATACAATATGCACATTTGTAACAATATGATCATTTAACAATGAACAGCAAGCAAGTTTTGATAAAACATTAATAAAAAATAAAAAAAAAACACGAGAGCAACCTCTCAGAAACACATTCACATGTGCTGGTTGTGCGCAGTCACAGGTGAAGCCATATCGTGTTGCCAACTGCTTAAAAAAATACAAGCGATCCATCCCAAATCCAGACCCCAGTCGTGATCCGGGTTCCCATGCAGGCAGGAATCGCAGAGTCTGTGTTTTCCATGACATAGTGATGGTCCGTCTGTATCTTGCCTGCTTGTTTGCATTTGGTCTCTATAAAACAGGTGGCTGATCATTTTCACGGTCACAACTGTTTATAAAAAAAGGAAAAAGAAACATAAGCATGATAACCATAAAATTACTGTATATTATCATCAATAACTATTGACCATGGATAAAGACAACAAAAGCTTTTTTAAATGTTATACAACAATTTATACTTTTTTTAATTACGATTTACATTTACACCTTAATATCATAAACATATGTAAGCATAAGGCCGTATTTTAGGCACCGGGAACTGAAGTGTTTGTGCTAAATAACATATAGATAGCAGTGTTATAAGCTAACCAAAAACCAAACCAAATAGCTACCATAACAAAGCTATAGAAAACAGGGTAAAAAACATTATAAACATTTACACCACAGGTGATACTGACAATCATCTGTAATCTACATACTGTTAGGCATTAGCTTAGCCACCGCAAGCTAACCTGTTTGTGCTAAGCTACATAAGGCAGTATGTTAGCATGATTTAGCAATGTTATCTACATGCTAACCAAACCATGTAAGTGACATTAAATGACAATCTTTCACATACACTGACAAAAGCTTGTGAGCAAATGAGAAAAAATTAAATAATATTAGTTTTATATTATCAGAATAAGGATTATATAAGATTTAATAACTTACCCATGGTTACAGCTTGCTAGATTCTCCTGTTCTCTCTCGTTCTCTGTTGGAGTCTCAGTGCTGTTCTGAGGTAAATCTAAACTCCTCCCACTGTCCAGAACATTCTGTAGAGCTTCAGAAACCTGTACAGCGCGTGACATCTACCACACGTGCAGGAAATTTACCGGATCTGTGTGTGTGTGTGTGTGTTTGTGTGTGTGTGTTTGGGCGTTTCAAAAAGATTTTAGGGGAGACTGAGACAGCAGAAAGCGCACCCTGTTTATTTTCTTTATTTTACAAAAGCACAATGTTTTATTGATATGTGCGTGTACATTAACAAATAAAGACCCTTTACAGATTCAAATAAATGTATTACACTTATGTGTATGATTAAAAATTATGGAGCATTTTTAAGTTGTCCCACTATTCAGCAACAGCCGACCCCATGATGCTGGTGCTGATATGCCGGTCACCTTGCTGATGCTGGTCCCCAGCATACCAGCACCAAAACACAACATATGCTGGTATCATTGCTGGTCAAGATGGTGACCAGCTATGATGGTCTATGCTGTTTTTTTTTGTTTTTTTTCCAGTTTTAAGTGACTTCCGTTGATTAAAAAGATGCATTTATGATGTCTTTCATCAGTTATGCTGGTTCACCAGACTATAGCTAACCAGCAAGACCAATGCTGGTGGTAAAATTTCATCAGCGTAGATATGCTGGCCTTCCATCAGTTATACTGGTTCACCAGCTAAACCAGCATCAGACCAGCACTAACTAGTATTAATTAATTAATAATTTGTATGCTGGTCTATGCTGGATTTTTCAGCAGATATCTGTTGTACACTTAATGTTAATGGTATTAAAGAGTTAGTTTATAGACAGTAACCATCCTTGCTGTTCACCATCCTCTAGTTCCTAAGAGGCAACTATTTCTTGTTGGCCACAGCAGCTCTTTTTCCACCTGGGAGTAAAATGAGTACTTTGTGGTCTCTGGATTGATCCTGCAGCACCATGAATCGTCAAATTTGGATGGAACAAAAATTTGCCACATATAAACCGAGATCATTAGTATCACAAGCATCACTTTTTATGACTTACCATAGTAAATGTGCAGCATATATATATAATAAGATAATAAGTATGTTTTATGTTATATCTTGTGTTTATAATTTGGGAACGCCAATTAGCTTAATCGACATCTTTGGAATGTGGGAGGAAACCGGAGTAACCGGAGGAAACCCATTAAGCATGGGTAGAACATGAAAACTCCATGCACACAGATGCGGGAATTGAACCTGGCCAGGAATTGAACCCAGACCCTGGAGGTGCAAGGCAACATTAGTTATTTTGTATATAACTAACTATACAAGCATGACTGAGCAAAAAATGGGTCACTTAGACAAAGAAATAGCACAGATACACATGATCATGTAATTTTATTCTTGTTTTCTGTTGTTTCAATGACCAATAATAATATTAACATAACATTTTAAGAGTTCTTTATTTTTGCTATGTCATTTTCATAGTATGGTAGTGGTAAACATTTACTCTTTATAAAGCAATGGTAACTTTTTTCTACCTGACAAACCCAAATACACAGTTTGATGTCTGAAGCCTCTCTGTTAATACACATGGGCAAGGCTTCCATCCATCCATCCATCCACCCATCCATCCATGAGCTTTAAAACTCTATCTCTCCTCTTAAAAAAATCCAAAATGATCGCCATGTTTTATCCTGATCCAACCTGTCAGTCAAAATAATCCATACCAATGTCTTCTATTATCCTAAAAATGCCAGGAGCGGCTAAAGCAAAGGATTATGGGACATCGGCAAACTGTTGAGGCCACGTTTCTTCTGTCAGGGTAAACAAATAAAAAAGAAAAAGCATGAATGAAAAGAGAGAGAGCTTAACAGGAAGGTGACTGCAAATGAGGCTAGTTTCAATAAACGATCGATGGCGTGCAGAAAAGATGCTGTGCGCGTCAATGATAAACGTCCCTCTGTAAACAACGGGGGATCAGTTGGAGGTGAGACGGGGTGAGAGGGACAAACGGAAATTATATGATGGAATTAGGTGTGAGTTTGCGTGTGTGTGCCAGAAGGAAGAAAATTAAAACAGAAGAGAGGCAGACCTCAGGGATTTCCGAGGAGGGGAAGTATTAGGACAAAGTGAAATTAGGAGAGAGTCTGATAGATAGTGAAAGAGAGATGGAGAGAGAGAGAGAGAGAGAGAGAGATGCGGAGAGGTGTTCATGGTCAGTACTCCTCAGAGACTGCAGTAAAACCACATCACTCTAGCAGTATTTCGAATCCTGGCCACTTCGTTATTTGATTGAGCGGTGCAGAGTAAAGTGATTGTAATTAAGAGTGTAGAAAGTGAGCGAGATTTGGACAGACAAAGAGGAAGATTTAAAAGCCCGGTATTTCACATCTGCTTCTGATGTTTAAAACATGCTTTAATGAACATTTCAGGAAAATCATTTATAAACCCAGACAAGTGAGAAAATTGTTGCATTTTTATGAAATATTTGAGTTTATGCCGAACACATGGCAGTTAAATATATATATATATATATATATATATATATATATATTCCTGAGGGTGTGCTGTTGTAGGAAAATGATCAACAACTTGGTCATACAAAGTAGCCGAATGCAAATCTCTAATTAATTATTAGAAGTGTTTTATTCAGAGTATTTAATGTCAGAGGCTGAATTCAAGTGCAGCCTGTTCTTTACTTTTGATTCTGATTCTGATAACAAAGAGCAAACACAAAATCCAGAGAAATACAAAACTAAGAGAACTGTGGTTAAGTTTAAGCTTCAAGCTTATTGCTAATACTGTAACGTGACTATTTTGAAAAAACACAAATGCACCAGGAAACATGACCAGAAGCATGCCCGAATAACAACAATTACAAGACAAAGCACAAGCTGGGACACTCAGTCACTCATCTTTTATATGGCTTTATCCTGTATACAGGATTGTAGGCGGTCTGGAGCCCATCCCAAGGCGGGATACACCTTGGATGGGGTGTCAATCCATTGCAGGGTAAACACACTATAGACCAATTTGGGAACACCAAGTAACCTAATCTGCATGTCTTTGGATTGTGGGAGAAAACCTTGGCCCGTATTCACAAAGCTTTTTAGAATTCTCTCAGAGAGCACCTAAAAAGTCCTAGCTGGGAGTCTTAGACAAAAAGTGATTTAGAAAAGTTAGAGCAACTCTGAGTAAGAAAAGTACAAAAACCTTTATCTTAGTGATAAGGCGTGGTTGTCCCCGTTGCTAGGGATGATCCTAGGATCCCAAGTAGTTTGCATGTTTTTGAAAGTGTGACAGTTCAGGACAGTTTGTAATTAAATAGAATCAAACTTCAAATCCAAAAATCAAATCCATTACAAAGCAGCTTATGCCACCAGTGAAGTCCTGAAAAACTTCTACGGTGACACTCACTCACTCACTCACTCACTCATCTTCTATTTTGCTTTATCCTGTATTCAGGGTCACGGGGACCTGGAGGACAGGAGGCTTATGGCATAAGGCAGGGTACACCCTGGACAGGGTGCCAATCCATCGCAGGGCACACACACATGCACATACTACGGGCAATTTGGGAACGCCAATTAGCCTAACCTTCATAACTTTGGACTGTGGGAGGAAACCGGAGTACCCAGAGGAAACCCACCAAGGACGGGGAGAACATGCAAACTCCATGCACACAGAGACGGCCAGGAATCGAACCCGAACCCTGAAGGTGCAAGGCGACAGTGCTAACCACTACAGCTACTGTGACAACATTTTAAATTTTGCTCAATTATTATTGTTGTTTATGGATTGATTTTTTTCCTTTATCAGGTGCAATTACTCCCAAACAACAGCAAGACCCTACAGCGGATAGTTAAGACAGCAGAGAAGATCATTGGGGTCTCTCTTCCCTCTATCGAAGACATCTACAGTACACCACATGCTGCATCAGCAAAGCCACCAGCATTGTGGCTGATCAGACACACCCATCAAACACGCTCTTCACCCTCCTGCCATCTGGAAAAGGAACCGAAGCATTCGAGCCCTCACATGCAGAGTGTGCAACAGCTTCTTTCCACAAGCCATCCGTCTCCTCAACAAAAAGGGACTGGGCTGATAATCACACACACATGCACTCAGATAAACTCAACTACCTCAAACCATTGAGACTGCACTGATAAACAACACACGCGCAAACACTCTGATCAACAACCATCTGATCAACAGAAAAGGTGCTGAAATATAAATCAGATTCGGTGACGGAGAGCCCATGGCTTAACAGAGCAGATTCTGCTTCTCATCATTGTTTCAGTTACAATTTTATTGTGGAACAGTTTGCTCATACAGATGGTTTTTGTGGATAGGTGTATGATATTTTAATATGACAATTCTTTTTAGAATTAAATATTAAACATAAATAGGTTAAGAAAAACAAATGTGTTTATGTCTGAGATTTCTTTTAGCATTTAATTCAAGCAAAAAAAAAAAAAGGCTTTTAATACATATTCTTAATTGCAGACACTGAAATGAAATACGCTATTACACCAGTGGGCCCAATTTTCATGATCTCGTCTGGGGCCTCACAACCCCACAGACTGGCACTGTGTGCAGATGTGCAAACAGGAGCGACAAAGTGACAACGCGACAACATAAGACATTTCACTACATTGTGGTGATGAGGTAATGAGGTAATGAGGTAATGAGTTGAGGTAGTGGGAGGAGAAACAGTAACCATTCCTTGTAAGTAGCAGTGAAGATAAAATAGTTTTGTGCAAATAAGAAATGAATATTGTGCAAAAGAGCATTTACAGGTTGGTGTGTAAAATCGAGACACACAACATTGTGAGAGGCAATACACAAATCAGTTAAATCCATATTACCATAAAAATGTTAATATTGGGGACTTTATTTTTGACAGCACCTTTTTTCTATCATGCAACTGCCTAATAAGCAATGAAGCATTAATAAATGGTAAGGGCAGATTTAAAATAGTAAATTTTTGATCAAACGTTAGTAATTTAAAGAGATGGAACTTAGTGGAATCTATTTATACGAATACTATGATCATTACGGCACTCCAGTATATCGTAGGCAGTGTTATGCAAATTAGTATGTGGTGCTTCTGGGTATGTTTCAAATCTTTTATGCTTTTATTTATACTGTTGTTATGTATTTATTATTGTTTTTGGCAATTTGTCATGTGTTGATTATACAGAGCTATGCTTTTTATTTAATATGGTGGGTAATTTTTTCCTTACCGTTGTTGTGAATTTTGTTTAATAGGTCATTTTTAATCATAAAACATGATATTGTGATGAGAGGGAAATGCTTTTAATAACATGCGCGGACCCTTGTTGTAAGGCGGGGCCCTAGGTATTGCCTGTGAACGGGCCGGCACTGTTTACACGTGCATTTTATGTTGTCCTTTATGTATAGGACTTAGATAGTTTTCTGTAAACTTACAAATGTCAATCTGTCTTGTCTCAGCCAGTCAGCTAATTAGGTTTCTTAGTTAGCTAGTTAGTTTTTGTTAATTTATGTTGTTAATATATGTTGTATGTAGCACCTTGATCCTGGAGAAACGTTGTTTCGTTTTCCTGTGTACTGAACTGTATATGGTTGAAATGACAATAAAAGCCAGCTTGAACTTGAACTTGAAGATTCCCTAGGATTTTCTATAATCCTGAAATCCTGAGAGAAGTGCGGAATCAAATTCAGAAAAAGGCCCCTAATTGTCCTCTTTTTGGTTGTTGTTGTTGTTGTTGTTAGTCTTTTGGCTGCTGCTGTCTAGGGGTCGCCATAGCGGGCCATCTGATCCGCACATAACTTGGCACAGGTTTTAGGTGCCGAGTTAGGTGCCAAGTTTTGGGTGGGAATCGAACCTGGGCCTTTGGCAGGCGAGAAACCTACCACTGAGCCACCGACACCCGATGCTCCTCTTTTTGGTACTATTTGCGCCTTCAAATTCCCTGCTTGTGGGGAAAGGTCTATAAATACTGCTATCGTGAAATATCTTGAGTCCTGAGGGTGATTGTGCCATTGAGACAGTTGTAGCCTTTGTGCTAGAACTTCCAGGTTAAACGAAAGTCGCTCCAGTACAGCATATCGACCATGAGAAAAAGAGAACCTCGGGTCAGGCCTGTGCATCAGCACCAGCCCTTGCTTCAGGTAAGGTCATGGAGACATTTTCTTTTAATCCTGCATCATCACTCTTGAGCCCTCTACCTGTCATTCAGGCACTTTTGTTCACCAAATCCCAAGGGGTGGTAGCACCACATACTCCTTGTCACATTTCCCAAAGCTGGGGATTTGCAGGCAGTTTTCTGTAATCATGAGTAAAACAGGAGGGCAGAAGAGTGGAGGCGGAAGAACGGTGCGCACTGAGGCAGAGGATAGCGAGACAGATGGCCCATAATACCTGACGAGGTAAACACTTTCTGCTTGACAATCTGCTGGCTGGTGGATGATGAGAAAAAACACAAGAGAAGTTCAAAAATAGATCTCAATCTACAGACGCATATGCACATACACACAGATGATATCAGTATGATCAGTGCAAAAGTGCTATATTAATGTACTGCAGATCTTTCAGTCTTGCTTTAATGAATAAAATAGAAAGCAGTGTTTGGATGACCGCTGTGATTTGTTCTGCTTTGTTTGCTGTCCTCAAGGAGTGCTGACTAGTGTGTGTTGACACCTCGTCCCCGTGGACGCGTGTCCCAGCATGTCAGCCGGAGTGACACGATGTTGTTGCGAAACCTTCAGTCCAGAGATGCATCTCAGAAATCATTGAGCTCATAATGACCACCGGAACAACCTGAGCAGGTATACTGTACCGTCAAGTGGAAATCTGTAATAATTACCCCCAATGACAGGAAGTGACAAGAAATGTGCAAGAGGTCTGTAAATATGCCATGTATATTTTCTTAGTACTTCCTTTTTATGTTTCAGCTGTTAATTTATTTAATATGGCATTTACAGGTTTGAATATCGTGCAAAAGTTTATTTATTTCAGCAATGCAATTTAAAAGGTGAAACTAATACATGAGATAGACTCATTACATGCAAAGCAAGATAGATCAAGCCGTGATTTGTCATAATTGATATGATTATGGCATACCGCTCATGAAAACCCCAAATCCACAATTTCAGAAAATTAGAATATTACATGCAATCAATAAAACAAGGATTGTACATAGAACTTATCGGACCCCTGAAAAGTATAAGTATGCATACTGTATGTACTCAGTACTTGGTTTGGGCCCCTTTTGCAGCAATTTCTGCCTCAATGCGACGTGGCATGGAAGCTATCAGCCTATGGCACTGCAGAGGTGTTATGGAAGACCAGGATGCTTCAATAGTAGCCTTCAGCTCTTCTGCATTGTTCGGTCTCATGTCTCTCAACTTTCTCTTGGCAATGCCCCATAGAGAATCTATGGGGTTCAGGTCAGGCGAGTCTGGCCAATCAAGCACAGTAATCCCACGGTCATTGAACCAGGTTTTGGTGCTTTTGGCAGTGTGGGCAGGTGCCAA
>JAQMYG010000008.1:4043528-4056042 GCA_030014215.1 Clariallabes teugelsi
TCAACGTAGAAATAAAATTAATAACCAGAGTAGATTTCAAACTTTTGGCCCGGCCCTCTACAATATTTTCTGCTTCTTATTTGGCCCCTGGGGAAAAATAACTACCCACCCCTGTTCTATACAAATGTGACACATATATTATTCAAACATTCATTCATTAATTGTTTTGCCTTCTTTAGTTTTTTTTATTACCAATTGACTCGATGTCCACTTCTTTATTAGTTTTAATGGTCTAATATGGGGTTTATGTGTTTTCCTGCTGTGTGCTCTAGCAATAAAGATTGCTGACTACTTACACTTCCAAGTGTTTTCTGAAGCTGAAGCATTGAGATATAAGGAGCTTTCTCAGAACAGTGGCTCTCTAACAAACTTAAAAGGTTCAAACTCAGGTCACCGGGACAGAACCTTAAAGAATTCCTGTGAAAGGTCTTGAAACTCCTTTTAAACTTTATTTTGTTTCCCAAACAAATATAACCGCTAAGCTTGCGCCTCAATAAAGCGTTGAATTCACCTGTGTGCGAGAGATGCTGATCTCCTCTTTTATTGAACTGCTTCATGCAGGTCCGCTGTGAACCACGCTAACGCGATAAGACAACATCCCTGTACACATCGCTAAACAGAGCAACGCTCGGTTTCAGCAGCACTAACTAGCAAGACAGAGCAGAGGTCAACACAACATCTGACGTGAAATTACATTTGTGCTCACGGCCGTGAATACAAGTATATTTATGGATATTTAACTCAATTTCCCAGGTAAGATCGCTTCGCTTTCAAAGTTAAGAGCACATTTAGTGATCGCAGAAGGGACATATAAAGAAATAATAGGAATAATACAAGAACTATAAGTAAGATGAAGACAAAATAATTCTTACTGATCTGAACACAGTTATGAGAGTAAAAACTCCCTTTATTTCTCTATATAATCATCTGCTACACTAATACACTTATCCCAGTGTTTCACTAGAGCTTGGACACCATCAAGGTAGAAAGTTTTCTCAGTACACGAGAGCCATGATCAGACTTCTTGTCTGAAACACTGGCCTCCCAGGAACAAGAAAGTGTGACAAACATTTTTAATGAGGGAATACAAATGATTGTTGTAAAGTGAAGGAGAAAAAAAAAGAAGGAGATTATTTTTTTTAATTATGTATTTGTCCTTTTAGTAAATTTCATCATTTTTGACTTAGTGCAAAAAATAAAATGTCTCATATAATATATTGTATTATAATATATAAATACACACACATATAGTATATATATATATATATATATATATATATATATATATATATATATGTCAAAATTTGACTAAAAAGTAAATTTAAAGAAAAATAGTAGAGTGTGCTATTTTATAGGTTAAGATTTGCACTTTTAAGTTTGAAAAAAAACTTAACCAACCAACATATGCAGAAACAAATACTGAGTAATTGAAATACGTTTAAATGGGCAACACCTGGAAAATCCTGCTAATTTCACATCCTCCACATATTAATTCATATTAGCAGTTCATTAACAGTTACTAATCTACACAGTAATTACCAATACACAGCAAGATCATTCAATAATTTTAGCCTAAAATATAAAATGAGCAACATCCAGAAATATTAGAGCTATTAGTTGTTGTTTGTTTTTGTTTATGTTTATTGCTTAAAAGTCAAAGTCAAAATCATTTTGAACAACTCTTTGATGTTTATTTGTTTTAACAAAATGAAAAATGTATAATAATAAAATAAAACATACCTTACACAAACCATGGTACAACACATTTTCATGAACACCAGGTATTAAAGGAAAACATACATATTTTTCTTATTTTTCATACTGTATGTACAGTGTACTTTTTTTTGGCCGTGTCATCGATAGATTGATAGATTTGTATTTAGCGCTGTATGCTCCCCCTGCGCTCCACCCTGGGACACGGACAGTGACAGAGCACCGTCATCCTGTGGACTGCGCGCACTCTGTGCCACCTCCACGGACCGGGTGTGTAGCCTCTCCATCACCTCTCCATCTTTCGCTCTTACTCTCTCGCTCTCTCTTGCTCTCTGGTGAGGAGCCCAGAAGCTACAGGAAGTCCGTGATGCATCGTGTCATAGCGCTCAAATAAAGATGAACTTGTTTGTGATGATCCAGATGTTACAGTGCCAAAGGCCAGCACTGCTAGAATCAGAATGTGTGTGTGTGTTATTGTTTATATATATGTTTTCATTAAGTCATTGTTGGCATTTTACTGGAAATATGAGAATACATGAGTTATGTTGTGTGTGTGTGTGTGTGTGTGTGTGTGTGTGTGTGTGTGTGTGTGTGTGTGCAAACTACATCTCTCGCTCTGTCTCTTTTGCTGTCTTTCTCTCTTTCTGACGCCACATCCTTGAACAGAGATGTCACTCACCACTCCGTCATCTAAGCATCCACCTTGGGTACGCTAGTATTTCTCACAAGTGCCTACTTGCACTCAGGGTTATGGCATTTTCGTACCTTCTTAATAGTTGGTCATGTTTGACAAAGCAAAGAGCTGAACATTTCCGCACTTTCTCTACCTTACTAGGAGTTTTGAGTTCGTAAGGAAAGCCGTTGATGGTTATTTTTAAACCTCTTTAATCCAAAAGGACATACAGTTGGCACAGGATACATCTGAGCACTTTAAGAGCACTTGCTAAAAACCCATCCATGACATCTTGGCAGTACTGGGATTTGAACTCACAACCTTCTTGGCAGTAGCCCAAAGCCTAGACTGCTGAGCATCTACTTTTGCCCAGTCATGTAGCAGAATCTAATTCACTCCCTTCTCATTCCGTGTAACTCATTATGCACTTTTTGGGAAATCATGGGTGTCTCACACAAGCGGATACCACCGAGTAATTTCCACCAAGAGGAAAGTGTTGTGCTATTCCTCAATGTTGCATCAACAGCAGTTTGAACGATGCAGTTGGCTGGTATCACTTGTCCAGGAGTTAGCATGTGATAGACTTTGCTTTTACTGGTTCATAGCTTTTGCCTTGATTGGAGAGTGCCCTAACAGATACATAGATGGGTGGGTCACACTTGCTCCTTTCTTTTTTTCCCTTTTTTTTTGTTAATGGAAAAGCCAGAAGTCTACATTAGGTTTTTTTTTTTTCCCATCTGAAAATTGGTCTGTAATGTAACATGTTGCTTTCTCTTCAGGCATGCAAATATACTTCTGTAATGTTATTTATTAATTCTTTAAGTTATGTTTGGAAGTAGTGTACATAATTATTTTGTACATAATAATGCAGACATGATAATAACAAAACTTGTACTAAAGATAATATGGTGCCTAAGACACAATACTGTACATATTCATATAGGTTGAGATTACAGATGTGAAGAGGTGCTGACCTGTATATATGGTCTGTTTTTACGTCACTGGCATCTGGTGGTCAATACACATTTTTTGTGTCTTTTCACATTTAGCTTACAGTATATTGCATGATACCAGGTAAATAAGTAGCCTAGAAATGAGCAAAAGAAAACAACAGGCCATTCAAACTTTTGAAAATTGAAAGTGAAAGTGAAGTTGAAAATTGTACGCAGTGAAGATTTTGCCAAGAGCAACAGTAACACAGAGTTTGGTCTTTAAAATGCATGCTGTAGGATGATCAGAGTTTTAGGCCTGAAAAAAAGTTCATGCAAGTATGTGAACATAAATGACAATGCTCATGGCCCAGCAACAACATGCGTCCATGGTTAATATACTCAAAGTGTGCTGTTATGTACCTGATCATGCTCAGTCCTCAACGTGGCGATATAAGCTACTGAATGTTGAGACAGTTTCTAAAATTAGATTAAGTTCATAAGTTAATCCAAGAAGAATGGGTCAGGTATGTTGTGTTTCATGCTATAGCACCCCTAGAGGCAACAGTGAGACTGCTGCTCATGCTTGGGTCTCGTTAGGACTTTTACGATGACACAGTCATGAATGCAATGACACGTGTAGCTGGATTTGTGTAGCGTAAAGTGTCTGCATTTGTATATTTTTGTGAACCATTGTTCAGGCCTTAATGTGATGTATTGGTAACATGAAAAAATTCACCCACTGAGTAGTTGTATGTGAATGAATTGCACTTATCAATTAAATGTATATATATATATTAAAGGCAGCTCTTGTGCGTATTATAAAATATAATAATGCCGGTGCCCCTGCAGCTGTGTGTAAGAAGCAATAAGCACTAGAACACCATATAGCACTTGTTGCCTTTGACCCATCTCTGGATGACATTTGACAGCTAATGGTAGCTCAGGGTAGCTTATAACAGCGGGAACATATAATATGATACCACTGAGAAGAACTTCAGGACGAGCAACAAAGCACTGAGAATATAAGAAGGCAGATAAATCAAGAGCAAAGTGAGTGACAGACCGAGTGAAAACAGTGAGGCATCAAAACAATGACCTGACATGTGCTGAGACAGGACAAATGCAAAAAACAACCAACCAAACAACAAAAAACATCAGTATGTGAATTTTTTTGTGCCTGAAAATCACAATGTGAAAGTAAAACTGTGAAACATGCTAATCCTACTGTATACAGTATACTAGCTAAACATTCACCAGCCTGTATTTGTAAGGTATGAGTATTAACTGTATTTTGCAGTGGCTGGGTAGTACAGTATAGTATAGGGTGTGGCAACCCACCAACAACAAGGCTTGAACCCAGACCCCCAAATACCCAGATCAACAACCTAGAGTCTAGTCTAGAGCCACCACTACCCTTTACCCTTTTGTTCATTAATTCAGATAATTCTTCTGCTATGTCTGGAGGAATCTGATTTAGAATCTTCAGATGCCCTCGGGAAAAGCCCTCGTCACGCTCTTCCCTTGTAATATTGCACAACGCACACCGCAGGGCCTGGGCGACGAAGTTAAACTCTTGCTACTCTGCTATTCGACGGATTTTATGTTCACTTAGGGTAACTGGCATCATCATAATCCACCACATGTTTTGTCTTGCCTTCTTTTATCATCTTCTAAATGAGTTATTCTCCACTATTAGCAAACCCCAGAAGAAGCTTGTGTGCCATCTGTGCTGTCAGCTTTGGCAGCTCTAGATTTAAACTCGTCAACGAGACGCAAAGAAAGGCACAAAAATCTGTTTAACCAGCACCACTGATTCTTACGGAATGACCCTTTTAATATTCCCAGACATCTATAGCAACCTTGTGTGTAGTGTATTAGCATCGATATTAGCAGTAGCCGAATGCCTACAACTCCCTCGGATCATATAATTACACTGTCCTCCCGAATAAATGCTTGGGAGGAGTGTATACAGATAATTAACATGTTCCTATGAAACACCTGGCTTGAGATATAAAGAGTCTCACACAGCCAAGCCCCAACTAATGCTTAGTGGTCCGGGGTGGGCGAACTAATGATCACTGTGTCTCACGAGCACAGAACGGCACTTAAACTGTCGTTTAACAGTTAAGAAACACCTGCAAGACACACTTTCATGCTAAAGTCACACATTATAAGTCTCAACAAGCGTTTATTTAAGTCCAAAGAATATGCACTCACTCTTCAGGCCATGACCACTGTATATTCTGATGCCTTGTATTATCAATGTGGTCTACATGTTGTCCAGCACATTGAGCGACGTATATATATTTGTTGTTTCTGTGGCAGTTATGTACAGGGTCGAGTTACCAGCTTGACGCCTGATTTGTATCTGAGCACTTGATGGTGAAGGACCTTGTTCTAGGGTCCGACAGGGGCAACCCGGCAACGCCGGCATCGTATGAATACCTGAATTGTAATTTAAAAGGTCTGATAATTTACTACAGTATTTCTTTAATCAGGCTAACACAAGTCTCAGAGCTTCTCCAAAGCTTCAGCTGAAATACCGCTCAGATAATGCCCCATCTGTTCAACTGTTTCAGTGTATATGTAAATAAGCTAATGCTGAGCCACGCCCCACCAAAGAACAATAGAGCTGGGTGGAGCTAAGCAACAAGTCAGGGAACGGGATCTTCATATATGAGGTCACATCAGGGGATAATCTAATTGGCCTGTTGATGCCACCGACAATACAAAAACGGAACCCAGAGACCCATCTGAAGGTCTAAAAGCAACTAAAAAAATTTATTTTGCATAATACTGTATGTCCTCCTTAATTTTCTTTTATCTTTAATAATTTTTCATCCGCTGATATGGCAGCCACTCAATGCATTTGGGCATGAAGACAGGGTCAAGATGATCAGCTGAAGTTCAAACTGAGCAATGGAATGGGGAAGAAACCTAATTGAAGTGACTTTGAATGTGACATGGGTGTTGGTGCCAGACAAGCTGGTGTGAGTATTTCCAAAATTGGTGATCTACTGGGATTTTCACACACAACAAAAAAATAGTCTGAAAAAGAGAAAATATTCAGTGATGGCAGTTCTCTTGGTAAAAAAAAATGGCTTGTTGATCCCATACAGTAGGTCAGAAGATATTGCCCAGACTAGTTCGAGCTCATAGAAAGGCAACAGTAGCTCAAATAACATCTCATTATAACTGATGTATACCGAAGAAAAGAGCAGATGGGATACAGCAGCAGAAGACCACACCAGGTGCTGCTCCTGCCAGCTAAGAACAAGAAACTAAGTCTACATTTGACAAGGGCTCATCAAAATTGCACAATAGAAGATTGGAAAAAATGTTTCCTGGTCTGATAAGTCTGAATTTCTGCTGCGATATTTGGATGGTAGGGTCAGAATTTGACATTAACAACATGAAAGCATGGATCCATCCTGCCTTTTATCAACAGTTCAGGCTGCTGCTGCTGGACTTGAAATGGTGTGGGAGAGATTTTATTGGCACACTTTTGGCCCATCCCTTTATGACTACAAGATAACAGGGCATGTCACAAAGCTAAAAGCATCTCAAACTGAACATAACAATGAGTTTACTGTACTTACATGGCCTTCACTTTCACCAAATCTCAATCCAATAGATAGATAGATCCATCCAGTGCTGTCCAGCTACCCTATTCCTTGCAACCACCTTACAGTCGCTAATCTCCCTCAGATTGCATCTCATACACAGCAGATAGTTCACCTGAGTACATCTTCCACCACTCTTATATGTCACCCTGTGGTCCTCTTTTTTCTAAAAATATGGATTCACCACTGCCATTTCCATTCTTTTTGCAAAATCTACAACAATCTCTCCTTCCACATTTCTCTCCTGGACCCCATACCCACCTCATTACCTCTGTTCCCGTCTCTTACATGCACATTAAGGTCAGCTGCAATGACAAATCTTTCTTCTTTGGGGACACTCTCTACCACTTTGTCTAACTCACTCCAGAAATCTTCTTTCTCCTTCACATCACACCCAACCTGTGGAGCGTATGCACTGATGACATTTATCATTACCCATTCTACTTCCAGTTTCACACTCATCACTCTCATCAGACAGTCTCCAGACTTCCACTACACTATTGGCATACTCTTCCCTCAGAATTAGACCTACACAATTTATCTTATTATCTACACCATAGTAAAGCAGTTTTAGCCCACCTCCCCAATTTTCTTAGCCTTTCTTTCATTCCAAATGGTCTCTTGTAGAGACAGTACTGTATATCCACCTTTCTCTGCTCCATCATATCAGCTATCTCTCTCCCTTAACCCGTCATAGTGCCAAGATTCAAAGTTCCTATTTTGTAATTCCTAGTTCCTAGCTTCTACACTTCTATCCATTCTTATTCCCCTCACTCTCTGGACATGTCTGCCCCCTCTCTTTCCCTTCTTTCTTTGGTCAACAGTAGCCCAATTTCTACAGATATCCTGCTGACCAGTGGTACCCAAGGTGTGCATTGTTAACGCAGGCCACCATCGATCTGGTATGGAATTTTTTTTCATGATGAGGAACGAATGAATAATAATAATAATAATAATAATAATAATAAAAATACAGTGCAAGTATTGATGTGCAATTGTATTAACGATCAAGTGACAATAGTGACAATAAAAATAATTGTGCACAAGAACAGCATGAAAATGACAAACGACTTGGTCTGAGCATACTGCTATAATATGTTATACTGAGAATAGTGAACAGACCCTGAAGCTAAAAGATGTAAGAGTTATGCAGGTAGGACTGTGATATACTGTATGTAACAGAAGAGCCCTAAGCCTTGATCTCCTAGTCCTCATTCCCATGTCCCTGTAGAGACGTGTTGAAAAGCTGAATGGCTCTGAGACAAAGGATTTCCTGAGTCTGTCATTTGAACACATGTGGAATGTGATAGAATGGGAGATTCACATCATGGATCTACAGCTGACAATTCTGCCACAATTGTGTGATGCTATCATGTGAATAGCAGCCAAAATCTCAAAGGAATCTTTCCAGCACCTTGTTGAACGTATACCACAAAGAATTAAGGCAGTACTGAAGGCCAGTACTACCACGGTTTACCTTAGTGCCAGGGAGTGTATATACATATGAAATTGCTAAATGTTTGTGAGTCCCCTGTTCCAGATGCTTACCACATGGTGTTTTGTAAAAATATTTATACAATCCTTTCTTCCTTTTGTCCCTTTTTCATTTACCAGCATTATCTTTTCGCTTCTTCTTCTTCTTCTTTCTGTTCCAAGCAAAAAGCAATGAAAGATTGGAATAAATACATACTGTACGGTAGAAGTTAAGAAAAAGGTGAGTTCAACAAACAGGTGAGCGAGCGCAACATATCTGAACTGGATTGGATTACAGAATCGTGCTGGCTCCAGAATTGGTAGTAGATTCTGATTTTTCAGCCACTTTGTTATCCCAGTTGTCGTGTTCTAGTTTCAGACAACCAGTAGTGGTGACAAATGTCAAATATTTTAATAATAAATGCCAAAAATGGAGTAAATCAGAGTCAGATTCTGTAAATATACCTGCACTGTATACAAAATCATATGGCTGACTAGCTGAATGCTATTAGAAAGATATAAATAAGAATAATATACTGATTGTCCAGTGTAGGGTCACATGGGACCAAGGAAATTATGGGAACCCATCACCAGCACACATGCACACTCACACGCCTAATCAAACACTACAAGCAATTTGGAAGCAACAAGCAACATAAACGGCATGTCTTTCGACTGTAAGAGGAAACCAGAGTACCTGGAAGAAACCCACCAAGTTTAGGGAGAACATGCAAACTCCATGCACACAGACCTGTGGTGAAATTTGAATCCCCAGCCCTGAAAGTGTGAGGAGGCAGTGCTAGCAACTAAGCAGGGCTTACAACAATGCTTGTTGTTATGGCTTTTCACGTTTAGACACCTTGGTAGTTTAGTCCTAATTGACTGATTGAAGCTGTTTGAAGCCATAGGAATGATGTAAAGTTTGAAAGATTCATGAGTAATGTCACAGTGTGTGCCACTGTTGCTGTCTAGGTAGACGGCCTCCCCTTCTGCAAATGTGTGAAGGGACAGGGCCACTAGATTGGGCTCAGTTGGTGGAATTGTTAATGGATCTTGTGCTTTCTTCGCACTATAAAAACAAGGCGGTGAGCTTAGCTCAAAGTCTGGAGGTCTAAAGTCCAAAGTTGAGTGGGGCCAGGTTGGCCAAGACAGTAAGAGGAGCCGCAGTAAGGAGCTTGCAGGAGCCCTTATTGCGCTGGTCCACTCTGACACTCTGCCTGCCACTAACACTCGCCAGCCAAGTGCCCATATGCCAGCTGGGCACTATATCTAGACTCTAGCGTGTGCACACCCTTACTTCTTTCCTCCCCATCTTTCCTTTTTGACTCCTTCAACCCATTTCCCTTTTCCATTTTTCCTATAAAATTACCATTTTCCCTCGCCTCGTGTCTGTATGTCCGTGGTGCGCCCTGAGCGAAACGTCTTACAGTAAAAATAAGACACTTTTGAAATGTAAAGAAAAACATAAAGTGTGGGAATATGGAATAAAATCTCAAGCACAGATACTTTCAGCTAGTTGTATTTGGTTACTTTGATACAGAAATCTCAGTTTCTAGACGTCTCTCAAAATGATTATTGTTGGATTGACAAACTGACCTTTATAGAAGTGCAATATAATTTCTTGATGAAATATGAAAGGAATCTTTCATACTGATCTCTATACAGTAAGATGAGCCTGAGAATGTCTTCACAGTGCAATAAACCATTTTTTGTAAGGGTTTAAACAACGCTAAGACAGAGATGCTGCTTTTTCCGAGCTTGCCAGACTGACCAATTTTCCACCAGCTTAATGTTCTAACTTTTTTCGTTTCGTTATAACAGATAAGTATTTTATAATATATTCACTCAAAACACCTGTTATATCGTTAAGTTTTAAATGTTTTGCAGCACAAAACATTTAAATGTTATCCCATTAGCATCGCTAGCCTGTTAGCCAGGCTATCACAAGTTTGCCTACGGTTTTTCATACTGATTATCTCACTATGTCGGTTGTGTGTCTGCCTCTGAGTGCAGGTGAGGATACATTGGCACTCTGTGGATTTGGAGCTGGAGGCCATGGAGAAGCAGATCCACGACCTACAGGTGAAGCTGGCCCAGCTACAGCAGCGGAAAGCCATGCTGGAATCGTCATGGACCGACGCTCACCTGTCCCAGGTAAATTGTCGGCATGACACAAATTCTCCGACAACCTCAACCCCGCATGTTTCTCTGCCCAGGTCCAATGCACCAAGGACGTGGCACACCCAGGTTTCCTTCAGCCCGGCACCGGGATACCACGCAGCCTGGATACAGCAGCAGTGGAAGATGCGCGCCAGGCCCCAGACGAGAACCTCTCCCCCTCCGCCGCCACCCGTCTTAGAGATCTCGACCCGAAACCACTTCGCTCCTCTTCGTGAGACGGTACATGACGCACTGATCATCAGAGACTCTATCGTCCGGCACGTCCGTGCTACCACGGCTAAAGGTAAGGTGCACACTCGCTGTTTACCTGGTGCTTGTGTTCTTGATGTCGCTGCACAGGTGCCTGTGGCCCTGAGGGAGAAAATTGGAGCTGTGGTCCTTCATGCTGGCACGAACGACACCAGGCTGAGGCAGACGGAGATCCTAAAGAAGGACTTCAGGAGCCTGGTTGAGAAGGTCTGTAGCACATCACCCATAACAAGGATCATCGTATCTGGACCGCTTCCCACATTTCAGCGAGGAATTGAGAGGTTCAGTAGATTATTTGCCTCTAATAATTGGTTACAATCTTGGTGTCAACAACAGAGATTACCTTTTGATAACTGAAATGTTTTCTGGGAGCGTCCTAGGCTTTACCACACTGATGGCCTGCATCCTAGCAGAGCTGGAGCAGCAGTCCTCTCTGACAACATCTCCAGGACACTACAACCATCTGCCTGGCAGTAAGTCCTTAGATTCCAATCATATTAGCCACATTACAACTCACCATACTGATAGATGAGCACACATAGCTTGTCCTATAGAAATTATAGATTATTTAATTCTTAAAAAAGAATAAATTCGTTAAATTCGCTCGAAACAATCTAATAACCAGAAAACCAAAAAAAGGCCAAATAAGTCATCGAAATCTACCTCTAAAATTTGGGCTTCTCAACATCAGATGCCTTGCGCCTATAGCAATTATTGTCAATGAAATAATCACATGCCTTAATGCACTCTGCCTCACCGAAACCTGGCTTAGACCAATGAATATATTGGTCGTAACTGGTCGCGGTGGTGGTGTCGCAACTATCTACAATGATGTACAGTACTCACTGTTACGCAGAAAACAAGGCCCAGGTTTAACTAATTTGAAGTGCTGTCAGACCTATTGATTAACTCTGACAAAGTGTTGATAGTAGGAGACTTTAACATTCATGTAGATGATGCTAACGATGCTTTAGCACACCCGAATGAAATAACAAATTACAGACCGATTTCAAACCTTTCGCTTATATCAAAAATATTGAGTATCAGCTCAAATATGCACATTCTTGCAGGAAAACAATATCCTCAAAGAATTTCAGTCAGGTTTCAGGCCCCATCATAGTACAGAAACTGCACTAGTTAAAATTGCAAATGATTTGTTTTTAGCTTCAAACCAAGGCTGCATCTCAATACTAGTCTTACTTGATCTTAGAGCTGCATTCAACACTATAGATCATAATATTTTAATAGATCGCTTACAAAATCACATAGGTATTCAGGGACAGGCATTAAAATGGTTTAGATCCTACAGTACCTGTTTCATCGAAACCATTTTGTATGGCATCTGTCTGGTGTAATGCCAGTAAAATATGGTATCCCACAAGGGTCAGTTTTAGGACCTCTGTTGTTCTCAATATACATGCTTCCCTTGGGTAACATCATTAAAAGACATGGGATTAGTTTCCATTGTTATGCTGTTGATACCCAGTTATACATTTCAACAAAACCAGACGAAATACCCAAGTTCTCTAGACTAACTGAGTGTGTCCAGGACATAAAAGATTGGATGATTGATAACTTTCTTTTACTAAATTTAGATAAGACAGAGATATTACTTATTGGCCCAAAAACCAGTACACAACAGCTCTCACAATTCAGCCTGCGTTTAGAAG
>JAQMYG010000008.1:4178913-4193396 GCA_030014215.1 Clariallabes teugelsi
TCTCCACATCATTGCATTCAGTTTTTATTCACAATTTGTTTAGTGTCCCAACTTTTTTGGAATCCGGTTTGTAGATATAGTAGGTTATACTGTACATCATAGAACGGTCTATAGTTTGAAGGTTTGAATGCCACCAAGGCATTGGGACAGAATGAGATTTGGGAGCTGGCACTTAAGCCAGATTTATGCTTCTGCATCAAGTCTACTCAGAGCCCACAGCGTTTTGAGCATTTATACTTGTACACCTTTGGGTCTGCCTTGCTCTGCAATTACACCATCCAACCTCTAGTAGGCAGTGAGGCTTTTGTGCCATGGTGCTGAGTCTCTTTCTCAATCTCTGGTAAGTACTACAATCATTTAAACTGTATGTATGTTGTTGGTTTTGGAGAAAACAGATGTTGGACAACAGTTACCTTTATTGAAATTACTACAACATAGAAATGAGAGAAGACATTGGGGGAGATGGCCAGTACAACGTTCAACTCAAGTAAAAATTGGAAGAATAGAAGAAGCCATAAATAAATCAAGAAACGCATTGCAACTAAGAGGACCAATCACAGTTGTCGTGGCAACACGTAGCTACATTTCTAGGTAGGTGTTGGGTATGCAAGACTTATGACATATGGTAGGCTTCATAAAGAAGCATAAATCACCCTTTAACATATAAGCTCTAGAGGCAGTCTGGAGCAGGACTAAATTAACAAGAAAAATAATTATTTTGAAGGTTAAAGAGACTAAGAAGAAATGTAGGCTTGGGAGGGTGGTACAGAGAGAAGAACAGAGCTGAACAGAGCTTTATTATAATATAGGAGCAGTGACTTATATCACTATACTTAAATGAGACTTGGTATAGAGGTTCATATTCAAGTGCGTCAAATTCCTGCCTTTAATTCATGTTATCTACAGGTATATAAATAATAGAAAGTTCTGTATATTGGTCAGATTTCACTCTTTCAATAATATCTTTATGTTTCATACATTATATACTGAAACCAGTCTCAGAAATCTTTGTCTGTCTGCCCAGGAAGATTTTGTCATAGAATTTCTCACGGGAAAGTCAGTATGGACTCAAAATGTTGAATAAAGTGAAGGTATGAGCAGTTATGTCCTAGCATCTAGGGTTTTGTTTCCCTAATTTACTGCTTTTTTCCTCAAGGTGGGTGTGGCTATACACGTCACTCAAAAGGGCCAATCACCATGATAGTCTACCATGTACTGTATAGACAGAGCATGTGGAAGACACAAAAACAAAAAAATCCTTGAGAAACAGAAACGAAAGTGAGACACAGCATGGCTTATTCCAAAAAATAAAGAAAAGTAAACTATAAAAACTGAACGTTAAAAGATGAATGGACTCATTAATGTATGTTTATTCTTCCTGGTGGAAGTTTAAAACCAATTTGTCTCATATGTTCTGAGGTGAGGTCGTGTAAAGATCTCTCTGTTATTTTTTGGCGCTGGAACAGGACCTTGAATATAATTATCAACTAAAATGCATAGCTGACTAATGTCAGTTGGACAGTGCTTTCACTGTAGACTGTTGTGACTGACGTTATGGTAGTCACATGTCTGCAAAAGGTCTATATTAACACGGCCATTTAATTTAATTGCCATTTAATTCGCCTCCACAACTTTCTCACCATATCTTTTTGTCAAGTTTTTTGCCTATTCCTCCTTTCTGGGTTGTAGCATTGCAGCTGACAAACTTTCTAGCTGATGTCTCATTGTGTTGCATCAGTATTTCTAGACAATCCTCCATTCTCACGATGCCATCTATTTTCTGAAGTGCACTTTCTAGCAAAACACAACTCAACAACATGATGCTGCCACCCCCATGCTTCACACTGCAGGATGTTGTTCTGCAGATGAAAAGTCTCAGCTGTTTTTCCCCCCACGCATCCTGGAGATCGTTATGGCCGAACTGTTATTGTTTCTCCAAAGTGTCACTCTTTCAAATGACTATGTCTTTGTCCTGGAAATGTCAGACTGGATTTTTAAAGGCTGTCCCCCAGTAAAGATTTACTCTTTGTACGGTAGCTTCTCAAGGAAGGCAAATTATGGAGGATGGACATGTTTGGTACCTGTTGCTGCCAAATATTTAACCGGTTGCTTTGTTGTTCTTGTCTTGTGGAACATTCTGGATATAAATTTGTTTATCCTGTGGAGTACATTTGTATGACTTTTCTGAATAATGCAGTGTCTGTGGTCTGGAGATTTGTGGTTGTTTCGATGTTGCTCCTTCAACTCTTGACTCTTGAATTTCCCAATGGTATGTAGTAAGGTAACATTAAGATTAAATCATAGTGATTTTTTTTCTCATATCCCAGTTAGGAGGCTGGGGTCAGAGTGCAGCAGCATCCAGGAAACAGTGACCCTAGAGAAAATGGGTGGTCAAGGGCTCAACAGTAGCTGCTTGGCTGTACTGCCGCTTGAACCCCTGACTCAGAGTTTACGGTCAATCTGACCGTAAACTCCTCTGGACTCCCAGTAAACCCCTAATTATAAAAATTGGCAAATCACATCAATTTCTGGAACTGTCCAGACTGTTAAACGAGACATTTAACTTGGTGTATGTCATTTTTATGTAAGTCATTAGACGTCTGGTGTAGTGAGTTGATGCTGACATAAATCTGCATACAGTGTAATGGTTTGTTTTAAACGCTCTAATGTGGTTTAAAAAAAAGTTTCTTCTGATTGAATGTTGAAAGAAATGTATTATAACATATAATGCTTGAAATAACCTCATGACTATAAATATAACTGTAATTGAGAAAGCAATTGTAATTTATCTCTTCCAGATCATTTATGATACATATGTACTAGGAAGGGTCATATTAGTGTTTCTAAGGAGATACCAGTGAAGAAGCAATCACTCCCTCATCGTCTACTGCTTTATCTTGTATTCAGGGTTGCGAGGGACCTGGAACCTATCCCAGGAGGCTTAGGGTACACCTGGACAGGGTGCCAATATATCACAGGGCACACACACATACACACTCATTCACACACTACAAGCAATTTGGGAACGCCAATTAGCCTAACCTGCAAGTCTTTGGACTATGGGATGAAAGCGGAGTACCTGGAGGAAACCCACCAAACATGGGGAGAACATGCATCCTCTAGCACACAGAGATGGGAATCAAGCCTGGCCAGGAATCGGACCCGGACCCTGGAGGTGCAAGGCGACGATGTACATAATGGAATCCAATCAACTATCAATGCATTTATCTGAATATAACATGAAAGTACCAATACGCATCAAGACTGATGATAAATCCAGTCAAGAAACCCTTCTGCTAAATGAGCACAAATGTACAGTTGTACTTTTGAAGCCCAAATGTAGCAAAAATGGTAGCGGCTTCAAATTCAATTCTCAGCCGCAGGGCCTCGGCTCTAATCCGGTGACTCATGGGCGTGAGTAAAGACCATAAATGTAGACCCTTTACCCAGAGACTGGTGTAAGGATATTGTTCATCAGCCTGAGGAGACTTTCCATTCTCCTCTAGAATGAGAGAGCGAGAGAGAGAGAGAGAGAGAGAGAGAGATATGATGGAGCATAGTGTGCAAATCCACTGAATCTATTACCCAAGGAATTGAACTAGAATTGATTCATTTATCCGCCATAAGCAGAAAAATGAATTGAAATTATGAGAACGATGCTGGTGTGTGTATGTGTGTGTGTGTGTGTGTGTGCTGTAACTTGAGGTCAAATAATACAAATATGTCTTGAATAATGGAACAAACTATGACGGAAGAGAAAAAACTATCGATTACGGTGGATTAAGGAGGAGCAGACTGGAAGCACTCAGAAGCACATTCTTTGATGCATGAATGAAGCGCAAAAAAAAAAAAAAACTCACAGGACCGACGAGGAACGCTATGAACTGTATCATTGCAGTATTTCCACTCTAATTCCCCCGTAATGAGTGTGTAATGGGAAGCGGGGAGTCTCCGTGTGTTATCCCAGTCATAAAATCGCCTCTATCTTTAAAGAGCACTCACAGAAGCACAATTACCCCTGCGACATCTCGTACTGCATGATTTATGAAGTGAATATTGCTTTTTCCTCTTCTCCCTTCTGCACACCTCACCCCCCCACCCCCGCCCCCACCCCCCCACATCCTACATTCCGACTCAATCCGTCATCATACAGCAATAGAGTTAGCAAGCATATTGATTGGAAAGAAAACGCCTTTGGTACGGACCAGGGCATTAAGTGGAATAAGCAGGTGTGTGTTTATGTGCATGTGGCGAAGGGAAGGAGAAGAAAAGATGGCGGACGGCTCCTGCCGAGGTTCCCTGCTGTGTCGCTGTCTCGCTCATGGAGATTTGATCACCTGCGAAGTGTGAAAAAGTTTTCACCTCTCATACACATCACCTCTTCCACCCATAATTGGCCATATGTGTCGCCAACACAATAGTGTGTGAGAAAGTAAGTAAATGTGTATGTGTGTGTGTGTGTGTGTGTGTGTGTGTGTGTGTGTTAGAGAGAGAAAGAGATAAGAAGCGTCTTCCTTATATGGAGTGCATGTTCATATTCATCTTGAAAGGAAGACTAAACATCAGACTACACGAATAAACAAATCTTCTTTCTGATTGGCCGGAAGTTATTTCTGTAAAAGTCACAGGTTTAGATTTAAGGCTTCATCATTCCACTATATTTGTTTCTGTGGCAACAAATGTATAACATGTTGAATGTTGATAATGTTAAAAATGTATAAATGATAAATGTTAATCCAGTGATTTTTTTTTTTAGCATTCATGGAAGGAGTCTCCAGTATCAGTGATTACTCAGAGTCAGAGATAAAGCATTAGGGCTAGCTTTTTTTTTGTGTCCATAAAATGTTTATTTGGTGTACAGTATATTAAAAGTTTAATCATTGGCAACTTATATATACAGTATATACTTCTACTATACTTATACTTATATTATATAATTTATTGATTATTTATAAATAATCAACTTTACAGAATGAGAAGCTTCATGTTTGTCCATGTTCCACTGTCCACATGTTTCACATTCCACAGTTGCAGATTATTTTCAATAATTATTTTATTATACTGTCAAAGCTTTGTTGCTCATTATATAGTTTCTGTTTGTTTTTTCTACAGCTACATAATTCGATGCTAGTGCTAGTTAGGGTATTTATTCATGTTATTTATGTCAAATATGAATGCTTAAATACATTTAGGCATTTGGCAGACATCCTTATCCAGAGCTACTTACATTTTTATCTCATTATCTGAGCAGTTGAGGGTTAAGGGCCTTGCTCAAGGGCCCACTAGTGGCAACTTTGAGGGTGTGTGGTTTGAACCTGAGACCTTCTGAACCGTAGTCCAATGCCTTAACCACTGAACTACCTTATGTGGCATAGTGGCGTAGTGATAAGCGCTGTGGCCTTGCATCTCCACGATCCGGGTTCAGGCCATACCTTGGGTCTGAGTGCATGGAGTTTGCGTGTTCTCCCTGTGCTTGGTACTGTACATTTACTCTGGGTACTCTGGTTTTCTCCCACCATCCAAAGACATGTAGATACTGTAAGTCTAATTGGTGTTCCCAAATTGCCCTTAGTGTGTGAATGAGTGTGTACTGTATGTGTGTCTACCCTGCAATAGATTGGCATCCCATCCAGGGTGTACATCACCTCATGCCCTAATCTCCTGGGATAGGCTCCAGGCCTCCTGTGACCCTGTATACAGGATAAAGTGGTACAGACCATGAGTTAGTGAGTGAGTGAGTAAGTGAGTGAATAGCCAAATAAACAGCCTTGACTTCAAATCAAATCAAAGCCTAGAATGAAGCTAGCTAGCAGAACTAACTTTTTGCATCATCCTTGCATTCTAATCTTTCTTTATTATTATTATTATTTTTTTTTACTTATATAGAGCTTCTAACAGAATTCATTGCATATATTCATTCATTCATTCATCTTCTATACCGCTTTATCCTGTGATCAGGGTCGCGGGGGGCCTGGAGCCTATCCCAGGAGGCTTCATTGCATATATATTTACTGTATATGTATACCGTACCTATATATATATACCGTACCTATATATATATATATATATATACTCAAAAGTTTGCGATCACTTTCTAACTACAATGAAAAACAATGCTGAAGGTGTCCAAAATATGCAATAATCTCATTTGAACAGTTGATATTGAAATGTGTCTGTTAATTACTGTATGCTCTTTAAAGCCTTCATAACGCCTCTCATCTGAGGTGCTGTTTGTTAACTGGTGATTTCTGAAGCTGATAACTCTAAATTAACTTAGAGGTAAATTAACTCCTCTGCAGCTTATCCTTCACATGCACATGACCTTGAGTAACATCCAATTCTTAATCCATGGGATGTACTGTGCAATATTTTCAGGTCCATGCAAATATTGCTGTAAAACAAGGATGCCTTAAAAAAAAATAAAAAACTATAAAGCCTGGTAAACAGTAATTAATGAAATAAAGTCAGTATTTACTAGGGTTTTATATACAGTAATGTTGGTCCACCCTTTGGCGGGAAGGCTTTCCACTAGGTTTAGGCATGTGTTTATGAGACATGGGGGACATTCTCGACAGCGAGACAGGTCCAGAGGGGCTGTCTGAAGGGGACGGGATCGTTGGTAACCCAGGAGTGCTATGTGTAGCTCAGAGAGAGAGAGAGAGAGAGAGAGAGAGAGAGAGAGAAAACAGGTAGGTATACTCAACATCTCACTATGTATAAGGTGAATGTATATTTAGTGCAGAGTGCAAGCAGGGACCCCAGCAGGACTAACTATGACACCATTACTAAAAGGGGGAGTCAGAAGGAAACACAGACATGAGCTCCCTGAGATGTAAAGCAGCCAATCAACAAACCTGAGTGATCAATGAGAATGGGGAAGGCAGGATCTAAACATACAGTACCAGCTCATCATAACACGCTGCGTCAATGAGTCCCCCAGATCTGCACATTCTACCTGCTAAAGAAAAAAAAATCATACCATTAAGGTTGGTAATGAGTGGTTTTGTTTTGACAGCTCCATCATCTTCCATCTTTGTCAGTGTCATCAATTTGACTTTAAGCTTCCATTGGAAGATATGGCACTTTTTGTGACTAAAAATGGAAGAGTTCCCATTTGCCATCTACTTTCACGGGAAAGTGGAACAATGTGTGTGAAGCATATCAGAGCATAAGAAGATTTCTTGTGTCTGGGTCGTGATGACACTGCAAAACACTTCGTGAGTTTAGTCATATTTCACTGTGTTGAGCTGCGCTGCCTTAAAGGTCCCATATTTTACAATTTCTCAGACATAGGTCTCAGAGCTCCTCCAAAGTGTGTGTGTGTGTGTGTGTGTGTGTGTGCACGCGCTCTACCACAGCCTTTTTTTCCTACCTCTGTTTCACTCACTCCAAATCAGACACTGCTGAGCCACGCCCCACTATAGAATAGCACAGCTGAGCACCAAGACAGTGTAGGGGATCTTCTTATATGAGGTCACATTAGGGGGAAATCTAATTGGCTTGTTTGAGCTGTGGCCAATACAAAAATGGATTGATGGGTTAGATGATAGGGGATTGATGGGCAAAGATTGAGTCTGTTGAGTCTGGTTCCTCTCAGGGAGACTACCATCTCAGGGAGGTTTTCCTTGTCACCGTCGCCCTCGGCTTGTTCATCAGGGACAATCTCATTATTATCTAAACACATTATTTCTCACTCATGCACACATCCAGAAATTTTCTTTTCATTTTGTGAAGCTAGTTGAGACCATTGTTTTAAGCTCTATATAAATAAAATACAATTGAATTAAATTTAATTTAATTAAATTGAATTGAAAACACACTGGAAACTGAACTGAATATTTAAAAATGATTAAAAGTTATTCTTATATAATAGGTCAGGTCTATTTTAAGGAAAGTCAAACTCACTCACTCATTCTCTCAGGGATGCAGGAGGACTTGGGGCAATAGGTGGGGTACATCCTGGACTGGAATGTGCCTAAAAAAATAATAATAATAAATAAATAAAATAAAATAAAATAAAAAAATAAAAAATAAAAAAAAGATATATATATATATATATATATATAGCCCAGTAAACAGTAATTAATGAAATAAAGTCAGTATTTGGTAATACTGGAAAAAGAAAATTTCTTCCAAAGTTTTCCTATGGTAAGAGAGAAACAATAAGCTCTCTTCCTACCATCACACAGCAGATGGTTTCCTGCTTTGCCGGTGCACTCAGTGTTCGACTTTGACTGCTGTTTGCAGCTAACCTTTGAGATAAACCGCTGAGAAGCAGCTCACTGTGTACAGACATGCATTTAGAAATTGAGCCAGAGAAAATTATTTCCTTTTCATTGTAAAGTATAATGCTCCTAGGATGTTGTCGATTTGTATAATTATGTGTAATTTATGCTACAGGTTAAATTCTTGTTTCTGATTATTCAGAAGCTGTGGATTTTACAAGTTTCTACATCAGCAGCTTTTTTCGTACACCAAAATGAACAAATCTTTTTTTGAGTCATTTCGTTAATTTCGTTTAGAAATGAAATAGAATGTTACATTTTCAATAAACAGACCCCCAACATGTCTACATACACACATTTTGGCTATAGTTCCAGTAATGAAAATATTACAATGCAGTTAAGGACATATTATAATAAACAGAATGAGCAGTTCACCTCTCATATCTTCTTGTCCGAGTCGTTCGTTCTTTTGAATCTATTGCACCGCATAGCGTCTATGGGAGTCACGTGACAAAAGAACGAACGATTCGGACCAAAAGACTTAAAGGTAACTACTCATTTCTGTTTCCTGTACATAACCTACGGAGGTTTTGCAATGATTTGCGCAAGCGCACCCAGTAGAAAATAAACAAATCACTCTCCGTTTTCTCTGAGTCACGTTAAAGACTTGTTCAAAAAGAACAAATTGTCCATGAACGACCCATCACTATTACTCCGATACATTATCATGTTTGTAGTAACAACTTTAAAGTGTTGTTATTTAACATGGAAAACACAAATGGCATAATTTTTGGAAGGAGTCTCCAATGTCAGTACTTTAAGGAGTAACTCTTTTTTTCTTTTAGTCTTCCAGTTTCTAAAAGAACAAGATGCAAAAATGTGAGTCTGGTGAGGGATTAAATGGGTAAGTCAATAGACTTATTTCAGACCGAGTAATCTGATTGGACAAGAGGAATTACACAAGTGGTTATAATAGACGATAACAGCACTGGGACATCTAACTATACAGTATGCATCTCTCTGCATCACAGCTGTTTTAACAGTTGTTAATGAAACTAAATAGGTGAAAGTATGTCAGTATAGTTCACAGTACTGGAAAGCAGGGAGAGCAGCTGCCTGTCAAAAACCCACTTTCAAATCCAGTCACGGAAGCATGTTCAGCAAGAAAACACATCTGATAACATTGTCATCTTAAACAACACTTCATCTCCTTAGTAACTGCTTCCAAGTTGCACCTGAAATGTCCATTTTGTTCTGTTCCCAGGCTGAAGTGGGCTACAAAGCTGACCAGATAAGTCTGAATCCCAAATTCCTTTCTAAACCTTGTTTAAGGGCACTACTTAGTATGCATAAAAAGGGATTCTATAACATACATGATGCACTAGCTTTCCTGTTTTGCACTATTTGGGATTCAACCCAGGAACCCAAAAGTTAGCGGATATTCTAAAGTGGAATACTGTAAGTAGAAATCTAAAGTGAATCTCAGAAGTTTCCCACGACTGTCCATCACCTCCATGGTTTATTCTTCTTACCTTTTAAATACAGGTGTGGGAGGATAATAACTGGTTAAATGACAAAATAACTCATCTGTTGATATTAAATAGTGTTTGTGGAACTGTTGTATAAAAGCAATAAAACACTTGAAGTCCGGGTGTTGTACCGAATATCAGCACGGCTGTGATACTGGGTAAATACTGGATAATGCCTGGAACATTGCCATGATACAAGGTGTGCCACGGAAAAGTAGCCCTCCCGAAAAGAATGAACAAGTGGATTGTTTTTATTTACTGACCTACAGAAACAGAAACAGATGTTGAAAGTGGTCTCTGTTCTTATCTATGCACCTTTCTGAGCATGTTGGCTGATCCTTCAACAGTGATGCTCTAGATAGTGTTTTTGATGGTTTCCTTAAGTTCATCCAGGGTATGGTGGATTGTTGGAATATACTTTCTGCTTCAAATGTCCCCACAAATTAAAGCCGCATGTGGACAAGCCAGAACTGCACACTGGGCGAGACCACGTCACCAGACAGACGGACAACGGGGTACGGAGCAAAGAGCTACGACGGCATCGGTATTGGAGGCGGGCTACTTTTCTGGTGCCCACTCTGTATAAGAGAAATGTAACACTTTAGAATACCATGTACTCACAGGAAAATACTTTTTTCAACTAAATGTTACACCACTTTGTCAAGGTCAACTCCTTACATATAAAAATTATCAAACCTTCATTGTGTAGCTGAATAAGTATGTAAAAGTGTGTGTGTGTGTTGTGTGTGGTGTCATGCTGTGAACTTGTATCTCACCCGGGCTTGTTTTCCTCATCTAACACTCTTTAATTCCAGGGATAGACCCCGGGATCTCTGTGACTCTGCCAGTAATAAAGAATGAGTAGGTTATTATATTAGCGCTATAGTGCCGAGAGGTGATACTACAGTATGTGGTGTGTGTAATACTTAGAGAGAGTGTTACTCCCTTGATACTCCCTTCACTACTCAGTCCTGGCTCATTGTCAGGACGACCAGTCAGGAAAAGGTCAGAGATTTGGATTAGGAGAATACACACGACACTGACACTGAAGCAAATGCCAGTGAACCTAATGGTTCCGTGTGTGTGTATGTGTGTGTTTGTCTTACAGAGTGAATGTGCTTGATCACAGCTAGCACTTATTTAATCTGACATCAGAAATGCTTTCTGCATTTTTTTACATTAATTCTAGTGATAGAGGTGACAGCTAAGCTGCGTGATTGGGTCTGTGCCTGCTCAGTGTCACTCTCCGGCTTGATAATAGCACATGTAATCCGGCTAATGGCAGCCTGCCTAATGGGCTTCTCATTCAGAGATCGGACACAGCGTGTTAACCAGATTACACCCTATTTCCCACCAGAGAGAGAGAGAGAGAAAGAGAGAGACAGAGGGAAAATGTACCATTCTCTATGACATTAATAGATACACTATATTAGTAGAATATACTAATGAAAAATGGCATCTCTTTCTTTCTGTACTTTTATTTTTCTCTCCAAATGAAATAGTCTAGACTCACTCGCACAGATTTCCTGAAGCTCTCAGACACGTTACCTAGCAACCTAGCCGGCTGTCAAGAGTTCTCCTCACCACTCTTACCAGTTCTCATCTAGCAAAGTAAACTCGAACTGCTACTAAATGTCATTCTGACATTAACATGCCAGCGCTGAACCTGTCCTCGAGCCGAGCGCCACATCCACATCAAAAATGTATGATCTCTCTGGACACCCGAATGGCATTTCATAATAAGTCCCACCTGTAGGAAGTAGAGAACGCTTCAACACCCATAAATGCATTACGGATTGAATGCCACACCGACCCAAACGCTCTCTAGATACCCATCAAGCTCCAGCCTGAAGGCACATCCAACACTGGGTATTTGCTAACTGCAAAAAAAAAAAAAAAACAGTGTTTGCAGAGCAACCCCCACCCCACAAAATAATATGCCTCTACTCGTCTCCTTTGTCCTGTGCAGTCCCGTGTCTGCGGGCAAAGCCTGGGGCTGGATAAACGGTGCCACCCAGACCAGGACTGAGCCACCAGAGAGGCCATATGGAGTCAGACTGGCACCCTCAATCTCTTCTGGGAATGTGCCAGCCTGTCAGCATGGATGACTTAGCTGCTCACCAGTGGCGCTCTGGAGAGGAGCGCCATCTGGTGTAACCCCCTCCACCAATACCAATACCAGACCAGTCCAGACTGACTGACAGTGAACTCTTATAGCTGGACAGCTTTTAGATCGAACAGGTAGATCTGAAAATCTCATCCCATCCAAAAAAATCTCCTTCTCCTGAAATTCACATTTACAAAATATTACTAAATGTTTTCTTTAAAAATATATATGTTCATATACAAGATTACACGCTGGTTCTGGTTTGGTCCTGAGTCCAGAACACCTTTGGATTACAGTTTATTATGTTTCTCCTAAAAAGAACATGTCTGAAGATGGACTCTAAATTGAAAACAAGTGTGCATGGTGCTCTGTAATGGACTGCGTCCTATCCAAGGTGTATTTCCCCCATTACACTCTCTCTGGATAGACTCTGGATTTACCATAAGCCTGACCAGGATTAAGAGCTTACTGAAGATGAATGAGGAATTAAATTGGCGTCTTGCAAGGTATCTTATTTGTCAAGTTGCATATCACAATCTTCCCTTAATTCTGCCACTGGTGAACACATTTATAGCTTCATACAGTTTCATTAAGTTTTATTACATTTATTTGTTTGGCAGAATATTTATTCCGAGAAATGCATAATTGAGACAGGGACCATTTATAGCACAGAGTGTTTGACATAAAAATATGAACACTTTTTTTATTGCCACTAAAGGTTATGTTTTGCATTAAGACACCTTTTTAATCCCTTATAGAGTCCTTAATAAATTACGTTAATTCTTAAAGTTGAACTTTCTACATAATCTGTCTGTACATGACAAATATATTTCTACAGAACAGGCAATGCTGAAGACAAAAATGCCACTGCTGGGGAAAGTTGGAAGGAAACCGTAAATGATTAAAGAGGCCAAGAGCTACACAGGATCCCAGGGGCATGTGTCTTAAAGGTGGGGTCAGCAATTCAATTTGTAAGCTAGATCTTTCTCTCTCTCTCTCTCTCTCTCTCTCTCTCTCTCTGTCTAGTAATACATTTCCCCAAGATCTATGTTGCGCAATGGCTCAGAGAAAAAACTTTAAACCAGTTAACACAATGAGAAATGTCTAAAAGGGATGTAACAGATGAACAGATGATGTGTTCTTAACAGAAACAAAAATACAGATTAGACGCACTATGATTTCATTTTTTAAACCTTAACATAAAGGTTTGGGGGCGTCTGTTTGAGGCTACAGATGTGCAACAAAGAATGCATGCGCAGATGTTTCTTACTTCCATGCAGACCAGCAGTAAGATATAAAGCTCACAGGATAAAAGAAAGAAAGTTTCCAAATGTTGCACTTGTTCATCCTTGGTAACTGCCTGGTCTAAAAGTTTTAAAGTAAGCTAATAGTTTGTTTACAGACCTTTTGCAGTCATGTTAATAAATGCTGTCAGTCACAACAGTGGACAGCAGATGCACCATTAACCAACATTACCCTACTATGAATTTTATTGATAATTACCTGATTACCTACTGGATTACCTGATTGCTTTGTCACACAGATAAAAGAGTAATGTAGCAACAGATTTATTCTGTTCCGCTGATTATTATGTTATGGTGGACTTCGTAACTTATTCAAAAACGAAACACTCACGCGAAAATGGATGAAGAAGTTAATGAGGATATTAATTTGCAGAAGTTTGATTTGTTATCGTAGCATTAATACATCAGACGGGGTACAAATATGAGATTCTGCTTGGTTTCTGTCCCATTAGCTCATTCAGTGCTTCTGTTGCTAATGAGACGCTGCTATGTAATATGTTGTGCTTTACACTTCATAAAATGATGTGCAGGTAATGTTAGCCTGTTCTGACTTTTCAAGCTTCTTAATTAATAGCTAAATAACTGTATGTATAATAACAAGTTTGAATCCCAAAAAGCATTATATATGTTATGTAGGGTGTACAATCCCTTGTTCTACACATCCAGTTGTGCTCTTGATCAGGAGTTAGAGCGGGATTTGGGATTCAGCCTTGTGTTGACAGCCTGTTAGTTTGGTATCGTAGTTGGTATTATCCGTAAAACACAACACGGATGGTTCAGAGGCAATTCCAAATGACTTAGAATCAATCACTAAGGAGACAAAGTGATGTTTAAGATGATGTAACATTATTAGATGTGTTTTCTTGCTGCTTCTCTTTTGTCATCCAAAAGTGGGCGGGGCCATGGCTGATAAACATTGTGATGTCAGGTGCAAAAGTTTTTACCTACAAGTTAGACAGTTATAAATATATAAAGTGTTCACCCCTTAAACGTTCCCGCAATTTATTGTGTAACTTTTTTAATATAAATATTTTTGCAAGCTATAGTAATTTATTTTAATCACTTTGAATATTTTGGATATTTTAAGTATGGCTATTTTGTGTCAATTCATGGCATATAATTCAGATTTGTCTCCATTTCAAGTCCAGGTTGTAAAGTCAAAGGAGTATAAAACGTGAGCAACGCTTATTTTTATAACTTAAGGCTATACTGAAAGGCTACTACCACAGACAAAAAAATCAAAATTCAAATTTTATTTGTCACATACACAGTCATACACAGTACGATATGTAGTGAAATGCTTACACGACCGCCTGTG
>JAQMYG010000008.1:4266872-4280931 GCA_030014215.1 Clariallabes teugelsi
AGCATCACCCGGGAATCGAACCAGCGATCTCCGGATGATAGGGCGAGCACTTTACCACTGCGCCACTCGGAGGCCCATTATATATATTTTTTAAACTATGATGTGTCATTCATCAATCTAGTTTATACAGAATAATGTAGTATAAGAGAAATAAAACTCTTTTTTGTTATATTATGCTGTTATTGAAAATAATGTACTTCAGGTTGTTTACAGTAACTCTTTCCATAATAACACCATCCCATTGTTGATTAATTTCCCAGAACACCTAACCCTCCCATTCCACTTGTGTTTTTTTTTATTATTTTTTTTTACAAAAACTCCACTTAAATCAACACTACAGGGTGTAATACAGTGTAAAAACTTACATATTGGTTTCTCTTCAACGCTGATGCCTAGAAAAGAAGAGACATCATGAATGTACTGTAAGGCCAATTATTCATATTTAAACCAGGAGATCACTTTAACAAAAGGTTAAACCAAAAATCAAGCATTGATGAAGCAGTAACAAAGCTGCTAGGTGTTTTTAAGAAGCTAAACAAGTCCTAGAGTTCCTTAACTCCCCATTTTTTTCCCCTAACCAAACGTTTCTTCTCAACTTGAATAATGCCAGAAGTGTGCAAACAACATAAGTAGTGTCACAAGCATCAGTGCTGTGAAAGGGGAAAAAGTACGGATGATTCCAAGGGCCACTGAGGCCCCTAAAAAGCTACAGTATGGCATTTAAAAAACGTTGAGGGGCCGAGTATATTGGGTTTTCAAAGAGCCTCGAATCTCTAGCAGCACCCCTGTCCAGAAGATACTGTATGAAACAAAAAGAAAAATCACCCATTCAGATGTCCTTGTGTGAAAAATCATGTTAGTTTTGACCTTTAACTCAAATATATTTCTAATAAAAAAACTAATAAAAAGGTCTCCATTTCCAAAAGAACACCAGCAGCTGGTAATAAACAGTTCAAGCCCATAGCAGCATGGCATGTTCCTCCAGCTGTTCCTCCAGCTAGACAAATCACAGATGATGTTTCTTTTATCCCACGCTGCGGTTGATTCCTCGACTCTGATTGGTCACAATGTGTTGGTTCAATAACAGTGGTAAGATGATCAGACCAGTGATTAGTACTGTATACTGGTGATGCTGAATGCTGAGTGGTTGGAACAGATGAGAGGTGGAATGAGGTCGCTGCTGAGGTTGTTACGTAAACAACCGATTTTTAAATTGGATCTTTAGGCACTTTGCAGCCTGTCACAGTAAAACTTTTGCTCCTATTTCTTTCATTTCATCTACATGATGTCATTTCATTTAAGACTTTTGTGTGTGTGTGTGTGTGTATTGTTTATTATACCTTAATTATTACTTACAAACAATTTTGTTTTCTGATCCATCATTTGCGTCTTTAGGAACCAAAAAACAATTTTTTACTTTGCTGTTGCTTTGTGGTTATTGAACAATACAGATTTTTTCAGAAGAATAATCGATGCATATTGGTCAATTCATTCATTAATGACATGAATTTTGGTTCAACTGATTTAATTTTGGGGCGGCACGGTGATGTAGTGGTTAGCAGCGATTTAGTTTTAGAGTGATTTAATTTAGCATTTTATCCTTTTAAGAGCTGGCTAATTTGATTATTTCTTACACCTTATCTTCTATGTTCTGATACAAATACATGCTATTTTCTTAAAAGAATAAGTTCGATCCAAATTCAATCCTATAACAAATGGAAAATGTTGGAATTGAATTCAATGTTGTATACTCCTAACCCTGTTCCGATACTTTTGCACCGTGGGCGGCTTTTAAGGTGGAATGTTAGTTTTCAGTCATGTTACTCATTTTGTGAACTAATCAGCACCTTAAATTTTATTACGGAAACTCGGACCGTTCTTCTTGTTCTCTCCCATTCCATACACTTTACTAATGATTGGATCTTTATGAATGGATGCCTTTAAAGCATGACATTATGATATGAATTTTAACCGAATACACCTATAAATACAATGTGTGATTGTGAATAATACACATTTCAGAGCTGTTGAAAAACCAGTCACACTAGTCACTAGTGTCTAGACTGAAGACTTTATGATAGCCAGAGGTCACAGTTATGATAGTCACGTTTCCAAAATGGCAACGTCTGTCTGTGGAAATACAATACGGTAGTACGCGATCCAAGACGCAGCCACTGATTTACGGTCAATTTGTCATGTTTTATTGACGATGTGAATGGGCTGCCCAGAAACGTGTCCTTGGGTCTGAAATGGACAACATGTTAATAACACTGGCACTGAAACCTAACAGGAGTCACCCTCACCAGAGTGTGCTATTTTACACAGAGTATATGGTTTAAATTGGCATGGATTAGAAAATTTCAAAAATCTAAAATACTGACTTTGCTCGAGCAGTGAAGATCTCACAAAAGGGTCCCAGTTAATAATTACTGTAAAATGTTCTTTTAAGCCTCTTTGCTCCAGTGCTACACCCAAAAAAGAGCAACTTTCGACACCAGAAACATGTCTGTGCTGACTCAGTCCAGCTGGAGCAAACGGAAAATTGAGGAAACACTGTTCCTTTAAAGTAAGTGGCATGAGAACCTGGCATTGATTATATGTTGTTTTAAAACAACTCACTATGTTTCACCGACTTTGTTTCCAAGTTCAAGAGACTTTTTTTTTTCCCCATCCCAGTCTTGGAACTTAATGATGTATGTTTTTCTGCTCAAACACACCCTACAATTTATTAAGGTCTTGTTAATGAGATAATGAGTTTAAGGGTTTAAAGTTAGCTAGAGATATGAAAGGAACTGCTCTGCGATGCATTTGCACCATTGTTGAACCCAACTCTTTGAAAATCCCCTTTGTCACAGTTGATGGTCTCCCACTGTGCTGGCTTCTTCTTCTTTAAACTTCTTCATCCATCTGTGCTCATTGCTCTTGTCAATGGTGACATCTCTGTAAACATTCTGTAGCGCAGTAGGATACCGTCACCTACCACAAAGGGGATTTTCAGGAGAAAGGGTTCGAGAGTCGAGTACTATGTTGAGTACGAACTTGTCTGGAGATAGAGTTACTCTACCAACATATGCAGATGAACCTCCAGCATGAGTTAATAAAAAAAGTTATGCCCACTTTGGCATTATCAGCACAAATGTCCACATGGTTAAGCTGATGCATTATAAACTGGTTTATTCATGCAACACAGGCTAATTGCATTCGCATTTCCTATTTATAAATGCATTAGGTAAAATTAATAATTTTACCTTAACATACTGCTTTTTTTAATTATATTTCTCACACACAAAAATGAAATAAAAAATTCATTCATTACTGCAGTAAGTATTTAATGGTAAATTTATTAAGATTAAATAAACAAGTACAATAAAACTCTAGTTTCTAAACTCGCTAAATAATTATTGTTAAGACATTCATCTTATAGTCCTTTAACCAAACCTCATTATAACCTTTTACCTTATAACCACAATATGAATTTGGAATTTTACATTATCGTGACATTTCACTGTTTTCCACTACGCAGCACAGCACATGCATCATTAAGAGATTCTAGTCAGCAAAACAACAGAACATATACCCTGCAGTTAGTCTTTAAGAGCTTTTAAAGTCTATAAAAGTGAGATAAAGACAGGCTTGGTGACAGAATGGGTGTTTAAGTTACTGTAACATTATCAGTCTCATAAATTACAGCCCTTAAAACCCAAGCTGCACAGATCCGTCCCGGCAACGCAGCCTAGGTCAATGATGATTAAGAAAAAATGCAGTATATGTGCTTATATGAAAGTCTTGCTGGTGTTTGTTAGCGAGGTACATTTGTGTTTTCGGATATGTCAGGTGGAACAAACGTTATCCATACTTTTATATTATCGGAATATGGGAATGATGTCGCAAACATGTAGAACTCTCAAAATTAGCCTATTTTTATTACTATTATTTTGGTCATAGAAACAGCTGGAAACAACACATGATCATGTGTATCTGCACTTTTTCCTTTCCTATGTGACCTATGTTTGTTTAGTTGGTTAAAATGAAATAAAATTCAGTTCATCATATTGCCTATTTTGTGCTGAAAAAAATGTCACAACAAAAAATGATAAAATGCTCTGGGTTTTAAAAGTGAGCTGCAGGCTTGAAAGTAGCTATGAATTAGGCCTAGGAATCACCAGGGGCCACCAGATACGATATTATTATCGTGATACTTAAGTGCCGATTCGATTTGTATTGCGAAGTATTGAGATTTCATGAACATCTTGATTTTATTACATTTTTAGATTCTATTAGAATTCTACTGCACTGGACGCAATACTGCCTGACAATGAGTGCGCCACCTGTAGGCCTATAAATGAACAGCAATTTTTTGGCACCTCAAATGGAAATGTATATAAAACTTAAAAATTTCATTTGAAAAAATCGATTTTGGAGAACCATTTTGGCAATTTGGGAACTTCCCCCATATCTATATAAATAAAAGAAAGGGTTTTTCTGTACGTTGGTCAAAACTCGCACTTTCAATGATATCTTTATGTTTCACACACTGGAGGACCTGAAACCAGTCTCTTTCTGTCTGTATGTCTGTCTAGCCAGATTTTGTCTACCTTTTATAACTGCCTGGACAGAATTTAATGAAACTTTTGCAGTACTTAGATCTCTGCCTGAAGTTTAACCTGCACCATAAGTGAAATCAAAATGTTGGATAAAAGCGATGTTATGAAGAGTTATGTGTCAGATTTTAAAATAAGCTACTAATGCGCTACTTGCTCAACGTAAACAAACACCTGCACCAACAGATATTAATTAGAAAAGATAAACTGAATATTTTTACTGGGATTAGTTCATACTTCCACGGCTGAAATAACAGCACTTAAGTGGTACAGTATAAGTGAATTTTAACGCACCGGAGTCGTTTCAAGACAAAACTTTTTCGATTTCTCCTCTGTGATTCTCTCTCCGATTACCAAACAGGGGGTGTATTTATTTGTCTGACAACGAAGAAGTAAACAAGCCGTAAGATACTCAACCTTACAAAATTTGATTTCTTTGTATTAATAAGTTTGACAGAGAGTTCTGCCGTACAGAAAGACAGATGGACATGTACTGTATGTGGACCTAAAGTTGCAATAATAATATTACTGATTACTGATCATATTAGCTGATCCGATTATAACCTTCGAACACTTTTGCTACAGATATTGGGATATAAATGGATAAAAAGTATGAAGTTGTTCTTTTACAATAATCAGAGCCATTGCATTACTGTGATGCAAGAGGAATAAAACATGCATTGGGTATTTACTTAATTACTTATTTGAATAAAGCTATCCAGTTTAATTGTGTTCACACATACTTAGATTTATTTACAAAGTAGACTGTATATGATCTCTCAGTATCCTTATCAAAAAGGTGCCATCATGCCATTTCTAATATATGTGTATCAATTAATAACTAATGTCCTCTATACTGTACACACATGCACACAAAGACACAAACAGTTCTAGATTTCAAAAGCCTCAAGTCTCATAAAGAGTTAGAGTTTGTACTGAGCGAACACTCACCGGTGGACACGCGGAGGAGCAGCGCGAGGAACAACAGCGGTCCCCTCATAGCAGAGAGCGCGAGGCGCCGCCGAGCGCGCGGACCGTGACTGTGAGTGAGTGAAGGGTGTGTGCGAGCGCGCGCGCGCGGGGCAGGAAGAGGAAACGCGGACACACACACACGCCGCGCTCCGAACCGCGCGCTGCAGCCTGCACGCGCGCACTGTTCGAGGAGCGCGAGAGCCGAACGCTTCCGGTCACTACGGAGTGCACTAGTGTGTGTGATAGGGACACGACCGGTGTGTGTGTGTGTGTGTGTGTGTGTGTGTGTGAGACCCGAGAGAGAGAGAGAGAGAGAGAGAGTGAGAGAGATGTCGACACGGTTATAAACCAGATGTTTCAAAGAGAGCCTCGTTATAGGACACACCCACAGACTTTGTTAACCTCATACTTCTCTCTCTCTCTCTCTCAGTAAAATTTTTCAACTGCTCCTTTCTCTGTCTTTCTCATGTCTCTGTCTCTCACATTCTCCTACTTCACTTTCTGAAGAAATAGAAATGTAATTATATTTTTGGAAATCTTTCCAACCATGGTTAATTTAATTATTTGTTTTATTCACACTGCCTTATGTGTGATTATTTCATTCTTCTTTTTCTTATTCTTTGTAGTTAAATAAGGGTTGGAATCAAGTACGTTGGGTAAAGTACATTGCGGCCAAGTCTACACCGGGGGCCAATATTGTTAGAATGACACAAATATACATTTTTCGTCAAAGCATGGTGGCACGGTGGCTTAGTGGTTAGCACTGTCGCCTTGCACCTCCAGGGTCCGGGTTCGATAACCGACTAGGCTCAATTCCTGCTTCTGTGTGCATGTTCTTCCCATGCTTGGTGGGTTTCCTCCAGGTACTCCGGTTTTCTCCCACAGTCCAAAGTCATGTAGATTAGCCTAATTGGCGTTCCCAAATTGCCTATAGTGTGTGAATAAGTGTGTGTGTGATAGATTGGCCAGGGTGTACCCTGCCTTGTGCCCCCAGTCTCCTGGGATAGGCTCCAGGCCCCCCACAACCCTATATACAGGATAAAGTACTGTAGTAGAGATGATGAGTGAGTGAGTGAGTGAAAAAATGTCAAAGGCTTTTAATGACAATTACATTAAATTTATGCAAAGAGGCAATATTTACAGTGTTGCCCCTTCTTTTTCAAGACCTCTGCAATTCGCCCTGGCCTGCTGTTAATCAACTTCTGGGCCAAATCCTAATGGATGGCAGTTTATTCTTGCAGTAGTTGTGGGATTTTGTTTGTCCACCCGCCTCTTGAGGATTGACCACAAGTTCTTAAGAAGATTAAGGACTGGGGAGTTTCCTGGCCATGGACCCAAAATCTCAAATATCTGTTTTGCTCCCAGAGCCACTTAGTTATGACTTTTGCCTTATGGCAAGGTTTTCCATTATGATAGGAAAGGCATTGTTCATCACCAAACTGTTCTTGGATGGTTGGAAGAAGTTGCTCTCTAGGGATGCTTTTGGACTATTCTTAATTTATTGCTGTGTTCTTAGGAAAAATTGTGAGTGAGCCCACTCCCTTGGTTGAGAAGCAACCCCACACATGAACAATTGCAAGATGCATCGCTGGGTGCCATGTGTGAGTCTTCCAGTCCAGTCTTCAATAAAAACAACATTGAATGCTTCCTTCCCTGATCTGTGACTCCCCATTCTAAAAGACTCTTAACATAGATTTCTACTCTCCCTAGTTCATGGAGCTTTGCCACCATGTCTGGCCTCTCCTGCATATATTTCCTGTACAAGAGAAGAACATGCTCAACAGTTTCACTTTACTGGCATTCCTCATAATCTGGAAACCCTGGGTTATATTATACTAGAGGTTTACCTGCAGCTCCGCCTGCTGCTCCAATGTTTCTGCAGCCCTTACTTCTGCTTGCCGCATGTGCCGTGATTGTAGACGCACAACAGTCAGATCTTGGGGGTGTGGCTTAGCAGTAGCTCATTTACATAGACACTGAACCAGTGCGGTTGGAAACAGAACGTGTTAAACTGAATGAGCCTGAGGTATGAAAAAATGTGTGGATTTCTTTCAGCTGGAGCATTATCACACGCATCCACACTTTGAGGGATCTCTGTCGCCTTGGTTAATTTGGTAATAAATAATAATAAAATATGGGACCTGTTCTTTGCAACTATTGTAAGACCACAGCAAGGAAAAAGTTAACCGAACTTTTGATGTAAAGTCTGTGTACTCGGCAGCCATCTTGGAAATGATTCTGGTTGCTAAACAAGATATTTATTTAACAGAAACTGACTAATACATCATTCTGAGAATCTAACATTTGATTGGTTGTTTTTATTATAGAGGCAGGACTTGGGTGGTTTTGCATGTTTCCTGTGTGCATGGGTTTCCTCCAACCCCCAAAGACATGCAGGTTAGGCTAATTGGCATTGCCAAAAATTGCCCATAGTGCATGAATAAGCGTGTGAGTGTGTACGCTGCCTTGTGTCGTAAGTCTCCTGGGATAGGCTCCAGGCCCCCTGTGACCCTGTATACAGAATAAAGCGGTATAAACCATAAGATGAGATGAGATGAGACTTGTGTCAGTATATAATTTTATATCCTCAATGTTGAGTATCATGTGTGACCCATTCATATTTGAATAATTTTCAACTAATACAGTCTCTTGTGCAGCATAAAACAATTAGTAGTTGCTCAATTCTTTACCCAGAAGGAAAATACTACAGTCATCCTTTTTGGTTTATATTTGCTCACACTTCCTCAATTGTAACAAACTCAGTGAAGACTGATACTGTCCAGGACATTTCCATCTTTTTTTTTTTAGTATTGGCCAAGGCTTTAGCAAAGCAATTCTATTTTCCCCTATTGTGACCTCACATAAGAATAGCCCCTCCCCCTCAGACACTCACTGAAACAGTTCATCTGACATAGGTGTTATATTTCAAAAGGCGGTTTTAAATATAAGAAAATCTGTTTGGTATTTCATCTTGAGCCTTAACACCCACACTTAGAGGGAGCTTAGAGACCTGTGTTGAAATATGGGACCTTTAAAAAAGTTGATTTCTTGATCAGCTAAAGTTATCTTGCAAAACCGAAGCAGTGCTTTCCACTGGTAACCTGCCTTTGGATGTAGTCAGCTGTTCACACCCATAACTCATGTTTACATCAACTCCTGAACCATGTGGAGGCAGTAATGTGTAGCGTGTAGTGTGTTTCCTCTCAAAGAAGAAATCTGGTTTTTATCACTGACGCTCTACAGCACAGCAACATCTCTCAGGGGAAATAAATAGCTATCTGAACGCACTAAACTCTAGCGATCTACTAAAACAAGTTTTAACAAACTAGTTAACTGTTACAAAAACATACATCACTGATTTACACCACGTAAGAACTCTTTCTGTTGGTGTAAAAAAAAATCCCACCCTAATCCATATCCTTGAACGAGCATGTAGTATAAGATCATGGGGCGTCCTCAGACCCCTGGGAGCAATCGGCTGTGTAAGCTGCACTTTAGTGCCATAACAAGCCTCCAGGCGGGTTTATATCTTCTTATCAATATTTATTCTTTTATGTGATATTGTTAAATGTTCGGTTGATTTTTTTAGGCATGGCAACAAAGAGAGTGTGTGTCTGACGCGGCTTGGGAGAACATTTCAAAAGATCTAAAACCAGCCACAGAAATGTGGCATGACTCAGTCAGACGTGACGGCCTACGCGTACGTGAGCCAAAGCCCTTGATGTCATATCAGGCAAGCGCGGTGTGTTTTGACAGCTGTGTGTTACAGGCTTTCTCACTTGTTGTGGTTAACGGTGTGGTCAGGACTCCTGGGAAGAGGGGAGTGTTGCTCAGACCTGGAGTGCACACACACACAGAGAGAGAGAGAGAGAGAGAGAGAGAGAACAGAAAACATGTGTCATGACGAGGTTGGAGAAGTCCAACATTTCTTATTTGAGCGTCTCTTTTTTTCTTTAAATTTCAATATATATGTATAAATACTTTCTGGTGAACCTTGTACACCAAGTATGAAAGTAAAAAAAAAAGAAAGACATGAAAAAATAGCACATTAAAACATGCACACACTGATTTTGGTTGTTGTTTGCAAAATTTCATTGAACCAAAGACCTGAACTACTGTAGCTAGCAATAGCTAATTGTTTTTTAGTTTGTTTGTTTGTTTGTTTTTTAATTAAAACTAGCATGCGTGATAGCGTCTAGCCATCATGATCCAAACTAGCTAGTTAAATCCAAACCATAGCTAAATAATAAAGTTAAAGTTATAAGAATAGTTTTTTCGGATGAAATTCTTAAGAATTTAAGAATTCTTGAACAACAAGATCTTATCGCCAAAGCTGTTGCGGTTGTTGTTTTCTGTTAAATTGTGTTCTCCTTATCGCACTTCTGGTGTACAGCACTTTAGATCACATTGTGCTTGCTCATATAAGTACAAAACATCTAAAAATTCTGAAGTTTAAATTCTACGATTTACAGTAGCCATAGAATGTATGATTTTTGTCCATTTTTATACCGCAATAAGGGAGAAACAACAACGTTTTCTTGATATTTTCGTCAAAAGACTGTGCAGATAAAAATCTCCTCGAGTGAAAATATCGTAAACACTAAACAGGGAAAGACACAGGAAATAAATGACACATTTGTGCAACAAATGGTGTTTTTTTTTGAACATGCGTTAAGAAACAATGATCACGGTCGAGCTCCCGCAGGGGAGAAAGTGCATTCATTCCGTCTCACATCCTATAACTTATCGTATTTTTTTTCCTCTCTGCTTGGCAAAGCTTCTGCTCTCACTGTAAAAGTCGTTACAGTTCAGACTTGTTAAGAAATGTACAGTAAAGTACTTGAAAATGGTAACTCGCTACCCAATAAATTTCAAGCAATGGTTCTATCCACAATGCAGCAAAGTGAATAAGATAGCTAAAAGAAATGAATAAATAAAATCAAATAAAATATCAATCTCACCGCGATGTTCCTCTGAGCGTTTAAGAGGAGTGGCTTCACTCGGAAGGAGTGCCTGCAGCCGACCGAACATCAGAACCATGCAGGCGACTGCAAGTGAGGAAACAGAAAGGGTTGAAGACATGCAGCGACGTACGCAATGAATCAAGTGATGATGCAGTAATGCAATAAAAAATGTATCTTAACTGGTTCTTCCAAAGTCTCTACTTGGGACCCATAGAAATTCAGAGGGACAAACTACTGTAAGAACCATTAACGTTTTTAGATTTTCCAATCCACAAACCACTAAAGGTTATGCAGTACTGTGCACAAGTCTTATCATTTTATCATATTTTGCTTCCAAAGAGCCAGACTTCCATGTATTTTTAATGTCGGCTTGAGGAATAGTTCTCCAGGCTTCCTGATTACCTTTTTTGGCTCTCGTTTTAAGCCCAGCCGCTGTACCTAAGGAGTTTCAGAGGAATCTGTTTTGTTTGTTAAGCTGCACAGTGACCTATGAATCATTCATCCATAAAAAAAAAAGTTTCAAACTTAATGCATTAACCTTTACTTTTGAATGAAACAGGAACAGATGATGACAGATGATCAGGCCGGTGATTAGTATACTGGTGGTGCAGAATGTTGAGTGGTTCAAACAGACGAGAGGGGAAATGAGGTTGCTGCTAAGGTTGCTACATAAAGAATCCATTTTTTAAATTGTACTACAACATTCGTTCCAATTTTTTTTATTTAATCATAATTTACATAATTTACTTTTATTTAATATGAAAACATGAGGGGTGGCTCAAGACTTTTGCACAGTGCCATATAAAGTTGTCTTTCGTTGTGTTTTTTTTTTTGGATGCTGTCAGATGTTGTACTTCTTTCCTGTTCAGAAGATCCATTGGGAATACAAACTTTTGCTCTCGAAGCTGAGCAATTGACCAATAAAACGTATTTCTTATCCCAATGTTTTTTTAAGGGATTTCTTGGATGTTTACACACATTTCCTCCCTGAAAACAACACACAGGAAGGGAGTTCAAGAAAGAAAGAGGGAGAGAGAGAGGGAGAGAGAGACAGGAAGAGAGAGAGAGATGATGGATGGAGTGCATCCTCTCTTTGTCCTGTTCAGCTGGCAGATTTCCTGATCTGGCTACATTTGAGTTTCTCCAACATGAAATAATATTTGCAAGATCTGCATTTACTGTAAAGGGGGAAAGAAATTTACATGTGCCTGACTGACCACCCATGTGCTGGACAACTTGCACTGGATACAGTATACTATATATAGTACATGGATATGGATATAATAACGCAGCATAGAGGAGATACTTCAGTCGCTCTGGTCTTTAGGAGCAGCATATGAATTTGCATGCAAAAAAAGTAGGACAAAGCAAAAATGTCCCTCATGACAATTGCCTTTATCCAGAGCGAGTTACATTTTTACATCTGAGCAGTTAAGGGTCAGGGGCCTTACTCAAGGGCCCAACTGTGGCAACTCGGTGGTGCTTGGGTTTGAATCTGGAACCTTCTGATTAGTAGTCCAACACCTTCACCACTGAGCTACCTCTGCCCACACATTCAAAAGTAAAAGTACCAATGCTGTTAATGATACACCAACTGGACCTTTATTGACCTATGTATATTCTTTTCTATAGAAGGGTACCTTTAATTTAATTAATTTGCCTTAGGCCCAGATCGGACCCAATAAATTTTGTGATCCTGGAACATAAAATCAACTTAGAATTTGTGTTCTAAATTTAAAAAATTGTGAATATTAATTAAATTGAAAGATTTGCATTTCCATTTTCCGTTATCCTGTGTAGGGGTGACATTTTGGTTAAACCTTGATAAATTAACATATTTAAGAGACATATGACATTGACATTGATCCAAGTGTCATGTGTCATGATACCTAAAATATATTTGACCCTCTAGTTTGGACCTGAAGTTCCAATAACTTACCTTTATTGTTTTTTTTTTTCTTTGATGAAGGATACATTCCACAACTACAGAAGATGTAACGTTGATTGATGGTACCTTAGCGACGTTCACTTTAGTCGCAACATATAATTGATGTATTTAGTATTTACAGTTTATATTCCATCCATAGTTTCATTTCAGAGAATTTCTATCTGGTCGAATTAAAAGATCAGAAATGTTGAGGCGATGCGCTGGCGGTACTGTACTTACCCCTAAAAGACGGGCTCCATGTCGGCCTTAATCGAGGTGAGGACACATGAGGAGACATGGTCATTTAGTCCACTGCGAGCTCTGTGTGTGTCTGCGTGAACACTGATCAACGTGTAGTAACCTTTATGCAGGAAGACTCGAATAAAACAACAGGATGTGCTCATTTCCTTAAAGGGGTGTTGGACTCACACAATGGGACAGAAGCCACAGATAGGGCGGGCTGCTCTCGTGTAGACCACCTCTCGTTCTCTCACACACTCTCTCTCTCTCTCTCTCTCTCTCTCTCACACACTCTCTCTTTCTGTCTGTCAGGGCCCACTCCCACTCTCACTCTATCATTGTTTGTCTCAGCTCTCTTCCAAAGCCAACACTAGCTCCTCAAACGGAACCAATTTCAGTAACCTCAAACCCACATTGAAGCGACTGGCTTATTATGACTAGAATGCCACAGCATTGGGGTCAGCACCTGCTTCACTAACGGTCCAGCGAAGGTTCAGGGAAAGGACAAAATAGTTCTGAAGGCATGTGAAATAACAGCGCTCTGTGACTTTCAAAGGGTTGCTGTTTGATTTCAGATGTCCATCAAGAGGAAAAGTTATGCGGACCTCACATTATGAGCCTGATGATCTTCACAGTTGGAAGAGGTGTAATTTTACAGCTTCCCTATGGCCGTCCAAATATTGGCACCCTACCAGTTGGTCCTCTTATTTTCATGCAATATTTCTTTTATTTTATTTTAAATGAGATTACCAGTGTGGAAAGCTCTCTTTTTTTATATATTTTCGTCTTACTAAGCAAAATTTTTATAGAGTTGTTGTTTTTTTTAAGTCATATGAAACTTTGTGACCCACAGAAGAAACATGGATGCAAAATACAGTCCAAGTCCAAGTCCACATGGAGCAATGTGAAAACTGTTCAAAAACTATGGCCAAGAAGCACAGAACACAAAGCAACACTGGATGAACTCTATCTTTCTAGCCATTTGTTGGGGTTATGAGGGGTTCTGTATGCGGATACGGTGGATAGCACTTTTCTACAAGTGTTACACTGCATCGTGATGGAAAATTGTCGATATTGATATTTGCTTGACATGCAGCGAGGAGCATTTTAGCCTGATTTCTATTAAAACATAAAGCTGAGAAATGTATCAAATTAAAAAAAATTATAAATATATTGTTTTCGCATAAAAAAACAACAGCACTAAACAAATACATCCAAACAGGAAGAAGACAGTAGCTGATATCTGGCAAACAATGGCAAAGTGCATTGGTCCAGGAAGAAAGGTACATACAAGGAAGTGGGTTTCTAGCATGTACGTAGGAACAAGAGGGGGCTCAGGCATGGCCTGTAATTGG
>JAQMYG010000008.1:4317814-4327984 GCA_030014215.1 Clariallabes teugelsi
AATGTTTTGCGTTGTATTGGCTGATTGGTGTATTGCTATGAAAACTACAGGTTTTCCTGAATTGTCTGATTTGTTGCTAAGCAAAAAATATGTTGGACACCAACAAAGAGGTGTCAAAATACATCATAGTCAAGAAATATGGGTTTCCAATATTCCAATGGGTTTTCCCAGACCACAACACATGCACATTATTTTGTTATGTTTTTGTGCCAATATGTAATATACATGCTAGTTTTATGTGCAAAAATAACTACGACCTGACGAGAGAAATAGCATTGCTTTGTGAAGGGATTTTAAGGCTGCTTCACAATTGAACACTGCTGGTAGTTCTAAAAATAGTTTACAATTAAAAAAATAGAATTTTATTTTGGTAAAACATGCAAAGGACAGGTGCTAAAAAAATGTAGTTTATCATACATTTATTTCCAGTAAGTGGTATGTCCTTGTCGCAGTGGTTCTAGAGTCTATACTGGGAACACTAAGCTCGCTGCTGCCCTAGATAGGACGTTCATTGCAGCCAAAAGCTAATAACAAAATAAAAATAAAAAAAAAAACTTGCAAATGTTAAAAATAAATTTAGTTTGAGTTAGAGAATTTCGTTTCCTAATGGCTGCATCTAACCCAGTTCTCATTTATAGTCTGATAATTATTTTATCATCATTTGATTTTAATACATTTGCATTATAGCTATCATAAATTGAGTTGGTGGGGCAGGGTGGTAGTGCTGATTTAATGAACATTAACACAAAGAAAACCCGAGTATGAACTGGACAGAAAACGGAAAAAATCATAACTTAGAAATCATAACTGAACTGTGAAAACAGAACCAGATGCAAGACAAAGACAGCAAATAACCATAGAGCATAAATAATACAACTAATCCCAAAATAACCTGAAACACTTAGGAAGCATAGAACTGTGCTTTACAGTTTGAATTCTGGAAGAGAATAACAAAATTCCCCCAAATACAAAAAGGGTCCAAAGAGCCCAGACATACCCACTCCATCAAAAAGCACTACTCCAGGGCACAAACGAGGTCCAGAACACACCCTCTAAATCTTGGTTTGGTTCCTCCAACAGTGAGGCTGTGACATGGCTTGGGGGATGGGTGAGGACTTGGCATGGGGACTGTGGCAAAACGGCATATGCACAGGGCCCATACTTGATACGGACATGGGGCCAGAGCTTGGCATTGGTAAGGGGTCTGGGATTGCCACGATGGCATAGCTAGAGCTTAGGGACTGGGCATAGGCACTGGGCCAATGCTTTAAACTTTGCTTTGTCGGCCCAAGGGGAAAGCTTTGTGCAAGCACAACATCCTTAAAGCCAGGCTGCAGTGCCAGCATGGCATCCCTGAAGCTGGCCATTGGCACCAGCATGAAATCAACGCTGGAGTGCGATACAAGCATAACATCAGGGATGTTGGAGCGCGGTGCAAGCACAGCATTGGAGAACAGAGCAAGTGTGACATTCTGGAAACTTGGTAGTGCCAACATATCACTTTTGAAGCTGGGGTGTGCTGCAGGCATGATGTTCTGGAAACCTGGTGGGGGTCAAGTATAATGCTCACAAAGGTGGGGATTGCTGCAGGAACCATGTTCTCAGAATGTGGAGGCAAAGCAAGCACAACATCCTTAAAGCCAGGCGGTCCAAGAAGCACACTGTGGATACAGCAGTACATCCTGGGCACCAGAGGCCACTGCTGGGCTGGGCTGAGACAGTGCAGTGTCTGGCTCAGACAAGGCTCAGGTGAAGCACATAGATGGTATAAAAAGAACTGAACAAACCCTCCGTGACATCACCCACAGGTTTTCTGAAGAGCGGTTTTAGAAGCTGAAATATGGGTGCTCTGGTCGTTGCCATATTGGCAGGAGCTGATTAATCCATGAATGGGCAAATGGGCGAAATGAAAGGAGGCTTTCTGTTGTTTTGAACATGGTATCTAACTCAGTTATCACCCACAAGCTAGCAAGGTTAGCTTTAGCTTAGCTAAAATGATATGGTAGATAACCATAATTTGTAATGCAAATGATTGGGAGGATTGAACTCTGTCATCCATACCCTACATGTCATCCATATCCAACATCCAAATTTCACCATACCAATTCTAGTTAGATGGTTAGTTAAAGTGATGCTTAGTAGACAAATAACAGTTTGACACCTTCATTGCAACTGTTAGTCAAATCAGCCACCCCCTAATTATACATACCTTTATGGCTTAATATAATTTTAACTGATGAGTTAAAATTGAGGAAAAATAAACTGATCTGCACATTTTGGCACATCTGGGTTGACCCATTTTTTAGAACCGGAGGTTTCCTCTTGGTGAAGCATGGCAAAGTTCTGGCAGAGCATGGGAGGTCTTCCTGTTAACCTCCATCTGGACTTAGTGCCCTTTGCTCCTGTAATGTTCACATGACATAGTCTGCTGAGCTGGGATTGCAGCTGTCCCGCTGGACATCTCTCTACCTAGGGTCATCAGACCCCTTTTGATGTGTGGGAGCAACTTCACCCTGGACACCATTGTGCTCTTTGCCACCAGTCTCTCATGCGCTATTTGAGGTGCCACTCTCAGCCTCACTTGTGCTCTCTGACTGGAAAGACTTACTGTATGGCGAATCGTGAGTCAAGGCCCCGTCCACTTGGGCTTCTTTCACTCGCACTTGGTGACTGCCAGCCAAATTTGATTGCCTCACAAAGCTGAAAATCATGCACTCAGATATCCACAGCTGACCCACCTGCTACAGCAAAGGTTAGGTCTTGCGTTCTGTCATGAATTGATTTGAACCCAATGTAAGAATAAAAAGTCCCAAAACACAAAGTGTCCAAAGCAGATGCTAACACCCGTGATAATGGCTTTCTATATTCTGTTAATTAAGCAAGCATTAAAATCTTGTAATATGATAGAAATGTAATAGATGTATTATTCACACACTAACAGAGATGAATTTTTGAAAAGTTAAACGTAAGCTCAGGATGTGAGCGACCATGCTAAGTTCCTCCGACATTTTAGTCAGGACCAGCATGAATAACGGGAGCCCTGCCTCAGACCTATGTGCGTATGTGCTGGTGCCATGTTCTGGGCAAGCTGTTGCTCTTGTTGAATTTGAAGGTAAGCTGATGTTTTTTGACAAATATCAAACCATCTGTGGAAGCAGCCTCATTTTGAGCAGAAGCAGATTCTTTTACTGAGTGGTTTCCAAGTTCGGCTAAGCACAGGATCTAACTTGCCTTTGTATTTATTATTACTTTTTAAAGCTTGTACTGGATTGAAACCCTGAATCTCATTGATATTCACTTATAGTACATCACTGGATCCCTCGTAGGTACAGTCAAGCCGACGCTCTCAAATACGTGGGCATTGAGAGGGAGATTGACATGGTCTGATTTTCCCACCTGCCGCCTTTCCTGCCCACAATGCATCTCTCCACAATCAGGACCATGGTTCCGAAATGTGGTTGCCCGGATACATCTTTGGTTACAGGAAAGGACTCATAACATTACGATAAATGGTATGATAACAGAATTGCTTATCACTAAATAAAAAAAAAAAAGTCATAAAACTTTCCGTATTTAAACATGGGATTAATAGAATTGTCTGAACTAGCATGTTTGTTGGTCTGTTAAATAAACAGGATGCTAATGTTCTTATTAGAAGTCAGTCTAACAGGTCAATGATTTGCAAAACTTTTTTGAAGAAAAATCTTTAAAATATTGTATACAAAAAAGTTTAACTTAGCTTTCACGCTAATTAGTTGTGCATTTACATTCCCAGCTTGACCTGACAGAAAGCACAGGAATGCTAAGCTAATGAAGCCTTCCATGAAGCCTATAGTGTGCTAAGTTTGCTGTTTCTGTTACGCTTGCAGCATGTAGGTTAGTACAGAAAATATTAGTGTATGCCATCGTACTAATATAAATGGCTCACATTCTACTCAGAACATTAGCTAGTCATGAATGGTATCACCTGCTACAGTACAGAGCTAGCATATGGACGGTTAGCAGTGTGTCATGTGGGAGTATTTCTACTCGCATTCACGCTACAGCAACGACGGGGGTGAGTTATCATCCTGAAAATAAAAGAAATAAATAATAAAAATCACCTTAACTAGCTGTATCATTTCCGTTAGTCACATTTTTTTTTCCTGACAAGACTAGCCAGTTTGGCTAGTATGGAGCGCTCTTCACTTCAGTTTTTCACGTTGTGATAAACTCTGTACACAAACTTATAAATAACAGTTTTATCATACTTATATATACTCAACATAACGTATCGTTGGAAACTAGGAGACATGTTTATGGTTGCTGGAAACTTCACATCTGCAATAATGTTATCGTTAGCTATAATGCAGTGCACTGTAACGTTAGCTTCGTACTCTAATCTGCGACGTTTTGCCGTTTTCCACCTTGACATTAAAGCTGTAATTTTTTTTTTTTAAAGATGTGTTTCTATAACACGGCCATTTACTGTCAGCTACCCTAATCTATTTTTAACCAGAATGCCTAACTATTCCGGAGCTAAGCCTCTCAGCTAAGTTGGCTAAGTTAAGCACACATACAGTATATACTTATTTCTTATTTGTAAACTAGCAACAGTGGCAGGTACAGCATTACAGTGTCAGGGTTGCCAGGTCTCGGGAAAAATTCTAGCCCAGCCACATCAAAAAAAATAATTTTATGCACAAAATACCTGAAAACAGACCTAACCAGATTTTTTTTTTTTTTTTTGTAATATGCCTTTTTAAATCACGTGGTACATTGCATAATCATCTCCATAATCGCCTGTTATTTGCAATACTATACAATGTACAGCAGAAATGCTTCTGTACTGTACATCATAGACATGTCTGCACGTACATTTTGTTTGCAGTTGCCTATGTTTGGAAATTGGATTTCATTATAATTATAAGGTTTATACCAGGAAGTGGAAAAAACAACAACTCAAAAACAGAAAATATTAGTGTATGCCATTGTACTAATATACTGTAAATGTCTCACATTCTGCTCAGAACATTAGCTAGTCATGAATGGTATCACCTGCTACAGCTACAGTAGCATATGGACGATTAGCAGTGTGTCATGTGGGAGTAAAACTCAGAGAGGCCGACAGGGTCAATGTGCATTTTGAGCAAACGATGATGAAGGAAAGAAGCAATCGACATTTGTATTTGTATTAGTTTTTCTTTTAAAAAGCAAGTGAGTTCTATGATTTTTTTTTTATCCCTTTTTATACGTTTTAAATAACGAACTTAACCAAACGAACCCACCTGCTAATATGTTAACTTTATTATAATTTGTGTAATGTTCAAGAAAGCATGCTTTAAAAAAAAAAGAAAAAAAAAAAAAAGAACACAAAGCGTAATCCATTATATTAATTTCAGAATGAGTTCAATCCTATAAGTCAGACTTAATCTTCAGTGCATAATATGATATTTCTTATTACTTTTTACGTTTAGTTCCAGTTTTACAGAAATTTTACCTTCTTTATTCTCCCACTATGGAAACTTCATGCACTGATCTACAAGGCGGTTCTAACACATATTTTAAGGTACTGATTTATTTTATGTAACATGAAGAACTACTCGTATTTCTGTACAGTGTGTGGGTTTTTCATTTTACAGAGAAATGATCGATGTGCATACATCATTCCAATTAATTTAGTTATCAAACGTGTACAAGGGTTCATATTATGAAAGAAATATACTTTAAAAGGGAACAATTTGTCATTTAGAGAGTGCTCCAGATATTTGTATCTGTACTGGGTTTAAATCTACATTTTTTTTTTTTTTTTTTTTTTTTGTATTTATAAACCCTATACCCCCGAGAAACCATAAACGCTATGGGAAAAAACCCAGCTCATCAGCATCAATGTACTGTAATGTTTGAATTCTGATTCTTTACTGTCCCTTAACCTTAACTACATCACTCATGTTCTAGTCTTTAATCGGGAAGTTTGCCTGCATCACGTGATGCTGTGATACTGTATATCCAGCAGGATCCATGCACGAAGTAAATGGGCACCTGTAGTTTTATGATAAAATATATGCACCCACCTCTTACATTTTTGAGCAAGCCTTAGCTATTAATACGTTCACCCCGTCCTTAATTTGTCACAACATAACACACTCTGAGGAAGGTCATATTCACCCCCTTCCGCTTGTACGACCTCACAGACACAGGAGTACAAATATGATGTGGAAATATGATGGGTAATGTTGAATGGACAACCCAAACACAATGTTGCAAATCAAATCTCAAAACAACAAAATGTTCATCTTTTTTTGTAGTGTTTATGCCGATTAACATCCATTCACACAACATCCAACCACATTCAGGGTCCCTTACATTTCTAACAGCGTTCAGAATCGGAGATTGGGATGGACACAACAGCTTCCCACACTCATGTTACACGTATCTTAGCGCTAACTCTTTCATTTCCTTTCAGAAATGTTTCTGGTGAGGTGCGTTTTAGCTCCCAAATTACTCTACTGTAATATGGTGTTTGTACAAATACCAAGCTGCATCATGTCTGCTTTTAAAGAGCACATCTCAGACCTTAAGCTTTTTTTTGTTTGTTTTTTTGTTTTTTTTTTTTTTTTTTTTTCATCCTGATTGTTTTCCAGTTTAATATTTCATTAAAATGTTGTCAGGGTGTGCAGTGCTTGTTGTTATGCAGACATATTTACTTGCAGCATCATCAGTATGCCCCCTAGTGCTCCAGTGGAAACCATAGTGCGCTTTCACTGCAGTGAAAAGTTTAAGGGATGCTCAAGCCTTCAGTTTTGTACTAATGTTTTTGCAAAATTGTCTTAGGAGCAGTCGTTCAACATTATCCCACCATCATGTAGTCAACATCGTTCCATCATTACATCAAAGTCATTCTTACTTTCAAAAACAGCATAATATCAAAGTCGCCCCAACGTCCATAATGTTGCCAAATTAACATCAAAACAACATTTTGAAAACCAAAAATTCCTGCTGGGATAAATCTGATATCTGAGGGATTTCAAGATTCGTATCTATTTGTCTCTGGGACAGTCGTCCTTCAGACTAACAATCACATAGGAAATAGGAATTGGGTGCACAGATTTTATCTTTTAACTATGGAGTCTATTGACTTGTAACATTTTCAGACAGATGCCATTTCTGGGGGGGGAAAAAAAAAAAAAGGGGTTTGTATACATTTACAAAACAATCTGTTCATTTCAAATAATGTATTGGTATTGGGTCACTATTACTGAATTTGGTGTGTTGGCAATATGGTTTTGACGCATGTACTGCAAAGTCATACTCAAATTTACATTTTGAGAATTTCTGAAATTTGTTTTTGGATTGCCATGGTGGTTTCCTTTAGAATTTAGAGTATTCCTGCTTGTTTTGCTTTCTTTCCAAAGTAAACTTAGCAAAAAAATAAAAAAAAATTTAAATGTGCTACACGACAAAAAGAGAAAGTGGATGAGCATCTACACGTAATGAGGTCACGGTTATGATATTGCTGCTGTTGCTCAGCTATGACATGAGCAAACAGGAATTTTAGGAAACTGCCATGGCGGTCATCCACTCGGTTATAGACCCACAGTTGTTTTTTAATTTTTTTAATTTTTCTTTTTTTTTCCAACCTTAAAATGCTGTTTGTTTAACTGCCGCTTCCTGGAATATTATTGTTCATCTGTACCCATTGTTTATCTTCTGAAGAAGTCTTCCCATTTCTCAACATGTGCCAAAAATGCTGACTCAAAGTGGAATTCATAATGCTGTTCAAATTAATCCTTACCTTTACGTTTTGGAATTTATTACATTTCTATACATACAAGTTCCCATTTTGTGAAAGTTTTTTTTTTTTTTTTTTTTTTCATGTAATATATTGTTCATGTACAATGATACAATAAAATACTAATATCCAAGGTCTAAAGGTCACGAGAATGAATATTACTGTATATAATATTATTTCTGTACTAAGTATATGCCGTCAATGCTTACGCCAAACTACGCTTTATAAAAAGAGAGCTCTGTGAGGTGATCGAAATGCCGTGGAAGGTAGATGTGTTTGTGAAAGCAAGCAGGTCTGTGTATGAAAAATAAATTTATAACTTTGAAATGTGGCTGTGTTTTTGTGTCTTTACCATCGTTAGTTTCTCATGGGTACGAATAGTTGGTTTCTAGATCATATACAGTTTTAGCAGGCTTATAGATAATAGTGTAATTCAGTTTAGTGATGTTTAAAGTGGGGGAGTCGCCAACGCTACATTTGTACCTGTAGTATTGAGTGGATGGAAATTTACCAGGGAATTTCCACCATATCGATGTTAGTAGTACATATGCAATCTATATTCGATACTTACAGCCTGTGTTACACCGCAAAATTTCTCCACTAAATGAAAATAAATTGCCGATCGGGTCGAATGTAGAGAACAGAGTCACCAGCAAAGGGTCATCAGACTGTTGGAGAGACTCTCGTTTAACTCCTAAGTGACTTCAGAATAAATTCCTATCCATTAGCACAAGGTCATTTGTAATAGGAATAGGTCTTCCAGTTTATAAGAAAATCTGGCAGCATTAAATGTACTCTATTTTCATCGATTATATGGCGGAGTGTACGGTACAACAATGAGGTAGTTTGTACCTACATACCTTTAGATTAAAGATAAAGATATTCAAATCAGAGACTGTAAAAATGTATCGAGTATATTTAACTTATTTAATTCTGCAAAGAAATTCAATAACATCTGCATTTATAATGGGTCATTTAGTCTATAGATGGAAATGATGTGTTTAGAATTCTCGCTTCTGGTTTATCAGAAGATATTTTCTAAAAAGCAGCATGGACTAAAGTCCCGTCTGTAATACAAGGTGTATGTCAGTGCACAATTATACAGGTTGTCCCCGACTTACGAATGAGTTTTGTTCCGGGAACACATTCGTAAGTCCAATTTGTTCTTGTACGACGAAGTGTAACTTATACGCCTTTGACACGAATAAACAATGTAAAGCATACCAGTCCACTTGACTAGATCTCCTTTCCACACACTGCCGTCATCTGGCCATAAACCGTAATGCGCCTAAGAAAATTATTCTCTCAGTGAAATGTTGTCTCTGCACCTTTAAACCAGTTTTCCACTGTATTGGACTGTGAAGTTGAGGAGTGTCCTGAAATTCGGATTATTTACCATCAGGACAGACATTTTCTATCATCATGCTCCCGGACTGATTCATTGAAACCGGCGATTCCGACTCATTTCTCCAGCAACCCACTATTTACACACTGACAATATTGTATATAATTGTAAATATTGGTATCTGGTGCACTGCAGTGCCTATTTTTTGTATAATACATGTGAGCTACTTCCATGATTGCTCTTTCTTCACTTGTCTACAGAATCAGCAGTGACCCAGTTAGATGCCTAAAAGAAATGATTAATAGATTTATATTTATACAGGTAGTCTCAGACTCACAAACATTCGAGTTATGAATTTCCACAGATATGAACGAACCGCAGTTCTACGAGCATTTATCGATGAGAACAAATCATGGAAGTTGATCTTGTGTATTGTACAAAAAATTAACACTGCAGTGCACCAGAAACCAATATTTACAATTACATACAGTATTTTCAGTGTGTAAGTGAATGTATAAAATGGCTAAAGTCTGGTATATTGTACTGTATGTGTGTGGGGGTGCGGCAGAAATGAGTCGGCCTCACTAGTTTCAGTGAATCAGTCAGGAAGCACGGTGATAGAAAATGGCTTGTAAAGCTGTCCTGATGGTGAATAATCCTAATTTCCTCAACAACATCCTTAAATCCTCAACAAAACTGAGTTCACAGTCCAATACAGTGGAAAAAAGCTCTGAGACAAAATAGCGTCCGGTGTTCAACTCGCGATTTACAGGTGCAGAGACAACACTGAGGTTAAGTACTCCTTTGGTGCAGTTATGGTTTTTGTGGGGAAAGGGGATTGGTATGCTTTGCATTTTATATTCATGTCAAAGACGCATAAGACTAACTTTGTCCGACTTAAGAACAAATCCGACTTACAAACGTGCTCCCAGAGTGGAACTCGTTCGTACGTCGGAGACAACCTGTCTAATTGTGCATTGACATACACCTTGTATTGCAGAAGGGACTATACAGTAGTCCACGCTGCTTTTTAGAAAATATCTTCCTGTACTGT
>JAQMYG010000008.1:4338462-4350150 GCA_030014215.1 Clariallabes teugelsi
TTCATTGTATTTAACACACACACACACACACACACACACACACACACACACACACACACACACACACACACACACACACAGACACAAAAGCAAGGCAGAAAATCTGAGCTTATAGACTTTTTATCTGTTTATTATGCCGTCCGATGAATTATTAAGCTGTTGTTAGTTTACTGCCTGATATTGTTGCTTAACAGCATTAAAAATTCACGACCACCAAAAAACCCACCAGCAAAATTCTTATAAATTGTTAAACTGGAACAATGTTTAATGATGAAAAGCTGAGCATTTCAGATTATTTACCTCCAATCATAGCAAAAGCGGGCGAAAGAGAACAAACGCGCAGAGAAAATACAAAAATCAAAGGGAAAAATGTATGAGCTTAAAATATAAAAAATCCCACTGCGTTTATTTTTTTATATTGAGAGAAAATAGCAGCAGCCCGTCGATATTTTTCATTTCATCAAGGAGTCTCGAATGGCCGCGTTTACCCCGACACAATGCCCAAGACTAACCTGACCGCGCGCTCGCTGCTGCCGGAGCGAAGCACAGAGACGAGAAGAAGAAAAGAAAAGACAGTTAAAGGTGTGAGAATGAAGGGATGTGAAGACGCCACTTACGTCCACGTCACTTTCGGCTATTTTAACCGGCCTTGGAGTTCTGCTGTCCCTCAACATGTCCCGTCCTGTGACCTGTTACACACCAAACAGGGGAAACGCAGGGAAGAACACACACACGGGAAAGAAGTGAAAGTTGATTATTTTCCTATTACAGCATCTCCCTGTATTTATTTAAAGTTGGGAGAGACCTGCATTAAAACAACACAGTTTCTATCATTAAATCCAGATAATCAATTAAAATGATGTATTTACCGGTGCAAGAATAAAACTGAAACCAATTTTCAACTATTTATGGGTTTAATGCAACACCACTGTCTGTATCAGTATCCATAACCATATCAGCTTTCTTATTATGTTTTTATGTTTTATGTTTATATATTTTTTTATATGCATATCTGTAACAGTATCCAATTCCGTAACCGTATAAGTATCCATAACCATATCAGTATCTGTATCTGTATCATTATACATATCTGTATCAGTATCCATAACCATAGCTGCATCTGTGTCAATATCTATATTCATATCACTTAAATAATTCTTTTGATTGTGTAAAGCTGCTTTGCGACAATGACAATTGTTAAAAGCGCTATACAAATAAAATTGAATTGAATTAAAGATATGCTTTTCAAATGGTCTTCACACATTTATTTATTCTAACTAAGAATAAACTCCTAGCTTGCCATTAAAAGCATTCATCAAATAACACAATTAGACTCAAATATAATATAGCAAATTTAAGTAGCTATGTATTCAGGGTTTGTAGAAAGGGTTATGCTGCAGAGGTTGTTTTTACATTCTTTTCATTCACACTCTGATGCTAATATGAACCATTGTTGAGGTGCCAAAATTTTTGCACACAACTATATGTACAGTAGGTTACCAGAAATAGATACTTTTTTTTTGTAAACATGTACTGTACATCAGTAAAATTCCATTTTTGTTGTTGTTGTTGTTGTTCTGTATTGTCCATTTTGGGATCCTATCATCTTTTTTTTTTCTTTTTTTTTTTAAAGAAAAAAATAGATTACCTCAATCCTGTATAACCCAAACACCTTTGACACACAAGCCTGTTGTTTGGTTGTTTTTTTTCCAAAGATTTCAGATTCCTGAGGCACTAACTTCAGCCAGCATTGCATTATGGGACATGGCAAGCCTGAACCCGGCAAATGTTTAGCCAAAAAGCACCCGATTACACCACTAACAGCAGGGGCAGAAAAAAATAAACAAATGCACAAACTAAATTTAAAAATATAGGCATGTTCTATTATCATAACATAACCCGTTTTATCCATCCGAGTCATCGTTCCCTGTTTCCTTACAATTCGCTTACCTTGTGTGTCCCACCCCTTTTCCCAACCCCATGCCCCCCAAACCCAGTTTCTCTCTAGACGTTATTCACCCGTCGCCTCCTCCTGGATTTCCGGCATGTTCTTCTTCTCCTTGCGCAGTGTTTCGGTGAGAGGCCGAGCAGAACTGGGCGACTCCAAGTTCTTTGGCTCGTTCGTGTGATAGCTGCCTTTATATCTGTACAAGTAAATGTACATGCCGTACAGCATGAGGAAGAGCAGCATCAGAGACACGGTGACGATCACTGTGGAGACACAAACATCAATTATTTAAACAGTTACGGTTTCTATAGTTAAAAATTTATAGGAACTTGTATGCCAGACCCTTCAGATGTTCTGAGACTAATAATAGACGTATGTAAAAAATCATATGGTGTCTGATACGATATGGTGTCTTTTTCTTTGGGGAGGCCTTTATTTAACATTTATGTAAGGAGTCTCCAGGATCAGTAAATTTTCCACCACAGGCAATGCTTGGTGAGGCAGGGAGCAATCCTAATGTGGTTGATGTGTACACTTTCATTTTAATTCAAGAATTTTAACAAAAATACCAGGTTGTTGATTTGGGGATCTTAGGATCAGGGTTTGAGTCCCGCCATAGGTGGGTTGCCACAGTAACCAGCCATTGCATGCAGTGCTAATCCCAAGCTCGGTTAGAAAAATGAGAGGGTTAGAGGCCCCCAAGTGGTAAAGTGCTTGCCCTATCATCCTGAGATTGCGAGTTTGATTCCCCGATAGCCTCCCACAGACGGGGAAGCCAATAGAGAGCTGATTGGCCGAGCTCTGTCAGAGGGGTGGGGTGGGCACCTAGTGCTTTTACATCAATCTAAGTCAATCATGGTTGTCTTTGAGCTCGTGAAAGCAAAGGAGCAGATAGTGCTGTCCTCCGAGTGTGTTACGCTGCTCAAAATGGTGCATGAGTGAGCAGTTCAAAAAGATGCGATCGGCTAGCGTCACGTGATTTGAAGGAAACATTTTGATAATCTTCGGCCCTCCTTGACTGGTAGTAGTAGCCTTGATGGGGGAGGGCACTAATGGCAAAAATCTGAAAAAATTCCCAAAAAGATCATTTTAAAAAATGAAAGGGTTTGGTCAGGAAGGGCGTCCTGAGCAACATTTGTGTGCGGATCGGATGGTCAGCTGTGGCGACCCATTGTCACAGGTACAAAAGTAACTCAACAAACTAAAATAAAAGAATACAATAAATATAATATTTTTACTAAATATATAAAAATGCTAAAATAATATTAGATATTAGGACTATTTTTATTACTTGGATATGAATCCTTTGCATTAAAAGACTGCTTAGGGTTTGGACCCTGTGGACATCACCAAATGCTCCTTTTCCTCCCTTGAGCTGCTTTGCCTTTGCTTTACTGCAGCTGCTTTCGGTTTCTGCTTGTTTGAGTTCTTTTTGCCTTTAGTTTTGCAGTGTGCTGTACGTTTTGCAGCATTTGAATGAATTTGAGCAGGAAGTCGAGCTCGATACACTTCAGAATTGATCCTGCTACTTTTAGCCGCAGTCACATCATCAATAAACTCCAGTGAGCCAGTAATATTGGCAGCCATACAGTACATGCTTATGCTGTATCACTGGCTCCACTAGGTTTGATGATGATGATTATGATAATGATGATGATGATGAAGAAGTGATGTGCTTTGAAGTTATCTAACAGTATATCAGGAATGATCGGGCATTTTGAGGTTTTTCAATAAACTATAGTCTATCTGATCTTGATTGGTTCCAAATGCATCCAGTTTGCATCTTGAGTAACTTTCTGTATTTACAGGTGTATCTCAAACACTTAGAATCAAGCCTTTGTCAAAAATCAAGTATGTCAAAATATTAAAATATTTAATTTTGAGTTTGAGTAAACTAGCATCCATACAGTATAAATACCATGTATGTCTCATACACAATCATGGAGAAGACTGGTGACTTGACAGTTGTCCACAAGATGATCATCGACACCCTCCACAAAAAAAATAAGCCACTGAAGATAATCGCTAAAAGGTGTGGCTGCTCGCAGAGTCCTGTATCAAAGCCTTTTCAACGAAATGTTGATTAGAAACCAAAAGTGTGGCATGAAAAGGTGCACAAGCAACAGGAATGACCGCAGCCTTAAGAAGATTGTCAAGCAAAGACGATTCAAGAACTTGGGGGAGCTTCACAAGGAGTAGAGCGAGGCTGGAGTCAGAGCATTAAGAGCCACCACACATGCATCTTCAGGAAATGGGCTAAAACTGTTGCATTTTTAGTATGAAGCCATTCCTGAACCAGAGACAACCTCAGAAGGAAAACTGGACCATTGCTCAGTGTTCCAAAGTCCGCTTTTTAGACGAAAGTCAATTTTGCATTTCATTTGGAAATTCCTAGAGTCTGGAGGAAGAGTGAAGAGGCACAGAATTCTTCACCTGCATGAACACCTATTTGGTCTGCATATGTAAGTTCACCTGAACCACTACCAAATGCAACACTTGGAATCGAGACCTTTAGTCTCCTTAATTTGTCATGAAAGGCCACCACTGGCCATCAAGCTGATTATCAGTCAGTTGTCAGTTGTCAAATTTTTAAAACCCTACAAATTAAAGCTAAAAGTCTCCTTAAATATATATTAATTACTTCTTTTAAAAGCTATGATTGATGATGGTGTACAGAAGCAAAAATACCGTTTGTTATTGTCCGATTACTTTTGGTCCTGACTGTGCATCAAAATTCCATTGAAGAATTTATTTTATAAATATGCATGTAAATTTCACACACTGATGAGAACAGCCAGGAAACTATTGTTTTGTATTTGATGTCTTTCTCATTACTGGCATCTTTGCAATTTCAGGAAATGAGAGGACAGAGGAGAACGAGAAACTAGAATGAGAGAGAAAAAAATCCAAACAGATTTTTTAACAGATAGTATGACTGGGTGAATTATGAACATATGTATCAAGTGCTATATCAAAAAGTGCAGAGACATTTCATCAACCATACTGTACATATACTGTAGTATATGAATAAACAGTAAACATTCTGGAACTTGTGAACACTTACACGTCATCCAGGGTGGAGTCACGTCATCATGAATATAGTAGAAAACTGAAAGAAAACAAAAATAAAGATATATATATATATATATATTCATATCCTGCTTACTTAGAAATTGTGAAATTTGCTGAACACAAAAAGTTCATTTAAATTGTAAAAATTGACAAAAAGTTTTTAAAAAATTCATTATGTATAATGAATACAGTATTTATAATCTTACACAATCCAGTGAACCAGGGGTCGTCCTCCCAAGGTACGTAGCCTAAGACAGGAGGGAACGCACCACAGTTCGACTCCACCACATAGCCCTGGGTGGTGACGGGTGGATTGGTGACGTTGGGTCGGAAATACGCCTTAAGTGGTGCAAAGATGTTATAGCGGACCCCTGATATGCATCCTACCAAACCCGGACTGTTGTGTCTCTGAATGTCATAGTCGATATCGCCAACCTCTGATCAAAAAATCAGCAGAAAGAATCATCATTAGGAGTGTAAATCATACCACACATTTTAATGAAACACAATCAGTTAATTATGAGTCAACAGAAAAAGGCTTTAAAGCAGCAATATGCAAACTTTTAACTAGTATGTGCCTTTGGCAATGAAAATTGAGTGAGAATTCCAGACGTTGCTCTGGTGTCCTAAGAGATAATTATTGCAAGAACAACTTTCTACTCAAGAGTTCTCTCACTTTCCATATTGCACCTTTAATGATTAAATGTGTTAGTGCTTTTAAAGAACACAATATGGCAAACAATCGTTATCTTACCCATAACACGTCCAAGAAATATACTCTTCGGTGAGTCAAATCTGGGAATCTCCCCGAGAGTTAATCTCTCCACCCATGGCTCCATGTAATCCACCTGAAACACACCTACATTTTATCATACACGTATACGGATGCTACAGACCTACTTTAAACTGACACATTTTTTAAATATTTGCGATCCACTATAAATCATACCTGGGTCCATACGGTGTAGTTGTGCCTGGTGATGTTGACAAAGTGAGGGAAGCCGTCAGCCAGGTTTCTGGTGGTCAGCTGAAATTTGTGCGTTAACAAACCCAGACGATACCTCAGAGAGAGGGTACCTGGACAGGAAATTACATCATCATTAGACATTATTTATTACCCATCAAAATGATAATTGGTTAAATGATTTTAAGAGCTTGTTGGATGGTATGATTTCAAGCCTGAATGAGTTCTGTCCATCCATCCATCTAGCAACCTCTGTAGTCCAACTCGGAGGCCAATGGTGACTATTGAATTTATTTCCATTTTACAACCGTGGTGGGACGCACCATGCATTCACACATTACAGGCAATTTGGAAACGCCAATTAGCTTAATATACCCGGACTACCCTGAGGCCCTGAAGGAAATCCTCCAAGCAGAGGGAGAACATGCAAACTCCATGGACACAGACCCCGAAACGGGACTCAAACCCAGACCCCGAAGGTGTAGTCCTGTCCATCAATATTATTTTGGTCATAGTTTTCTGAATTTGGATAGGAGAGTGTGTACCATCTTTCTTGAGCAGTACAGCGATGTAGTCTTTGTGGAAGGAGCTGATGTAGAGCAGCACGGCCGGAGTCTGCTGAGTGCTGAAACTGAACTCGATGTCATCTGTGGTGGTGTTGTAGCCCAGCGTGAAGTTGTGCCAGTGCGGCTCAATCCAGAAGTTTGCCCACCAGGCATCCTCAGAAATGGGCTCTGTACGGATGTCGTAGCGCAACCAAGCACCCACGTCAAAGAATCCTCCTATATCTGAGACCAGACAAGAGTTATACAAGTGAGTTTGTTCTTAGATGGGTTCCTCTGTGATGACAAGCTGTGGAAAAAAGTGAAGGACTCACCTAATTGGCAGTAGTATCCATCGAAGGCTGTGTTGTTGCAGTCACAGGCGTACGAGGCGTAGCCGTCGATGCACTGCCCTCCGTTCCTGCAGGGGATGGAGGCGTTAAGACACGCTCCAGTGCAGTTCCTCCGAATCCCAGTTCGCTCGTCTACCTTCCCCTCCAGATCCATAGGGACACCGTTCATTCTCAGGCCACGCATGCAACCCAAGAAGGGCCTGAGAGTGTGATTTGCAGCACCTGCAAACATAAATCAAAATAAGTCTTCGGAGACCAAATGCCTGGAAACCATTTGAAATATCCTGACCACCTCTGCAGTACAACTAAATAACGTGCATTCGTACCTACGAGCAGGGGTTGAGTGAACTGCATAGTGATGTAGGTTTGGCCAGGGAACTTGTGAATAGCCGGAGGATAGAAGTCCACTTTGAGCCGTGCCATTTTGACATTAATCTCAGCCTCCACGTAGTGCCACTCATTATCGTTGAGAGGTTTGGTGGTGCGCAGGGTCACATTCCTAATCCCGTCACCTACCATGAAGATGAACACCACCTCGGTAGTGGCTGAAAGAAAAAGAATAAGAGATGAAGATTAAGAGCTGTGAATCTGTGCTATGTTTAGTACTCTTGGATATGAACCCCCTACAGATATGCATTTTTATATCATTATAATTATTTTCATAATTATCTTTCATTGTTTTTCATATTTTAAACCTCACAGTTTAGCTCAACCCTGATGAAGTTGCGCAAATGGTCATCAGAGTTTTCCAGGAAAACCCCGTTGGTGCGATAGGTCCTAAAGTGGAAGGTGATGTCTGCACTTGTGCCAGGCTTAAAGGTGGGGAATGTCATATAAGTGGGCTTGGTAATGGCTACCGTATTCCAGATGCTCCCTGTAAAAGCAAGACACGAGCACTAAATAGTCTTCTGAAATTCTACCAAAGCCATTTGAAATAATCTGGTAAGAAACATAAAACATAATTATACACCAGTTGTTACTCACTGTCTCCAGAACAACGCAGTGGTCCGAGGCTGTACTGAGCCTCTGAGCCGGGGCGGATTGTGTCACCGACTACAACTCTCCTGACAGGCAGATGGTCCCGGAACATCAAGTACCCCTTATCTGCATACCTGTTTAACAAACAAACCTGGGTAATTAGCATGTGAGATGACCAACAAGCCCTTGCAAAAGTACAACTATAATGCTGTTTTCCAAAATATGGCTATTATTGTTATTGTTATCCAGGTTATTGTTCCAACACAGATCCATCATTCAGGCTTTTTCCGCCATAGATTTCTGATGGCCAAAACAAGGGGGGAAATAGTTTTGGTTAGCAAATGATCTATTGTGTGCATATAAAAGTGTCAATATATGATGACAGTACATGGTGGCTTAGTGGTTAGCACTGTCGTTTGATTCGCACCTCGGAGGCTGTGTATGATTTGTTCATGCACGTTCTCCCCATGCTTGGTGGGTTTCCTCTGAGTACTCTGGTTTCCTCCCTCAGTTCAAAGACATGCAGATTAAGCTAATTGGCATTCCTAAATTGCCTGAAGTGTGTGAATGAGCGTGTGTATGTGTGTGTGCCCTGCGGTGGATTGGTAACCTGTCCACCTTGTGCGGAATAAAAGTTTAAGCACAGCTAAGAGCTTAAGAAGGCTTATTTACAGTAGGTATTAGCAGTTAGCCATTAATGGCTAATGTGTAACCTAGCCTTTCTTAGCTGACTAATCTTGTCTTTTGTAGCCCTTAATAATTCTGCCCAGAGAGATGGCAGAGCTGATTAGAGTCTTGATCAATGAGGTCACATGAGGGGGAAAATCTATTTGGCTTGTTTAAGACCCAACCAGAAGAAAAATGGAAAAAGGAAAAACAGCACACACACATACTGGGGCTCCATCTGCATATCTAAAATTGTGGATGCTGACCAATAATCGTAAATATGATCACATCACACCAATGCTGTATTCACCCACTGGATTCCGGTACAGTTCCAGATTCAGTTTAAACTTTTGATGTTTGTTTTTAATGCGATTAATGGTCTGGCACCTTCCTACTTCTGTGAGACAAGTAGAGCTTTACGTTCTGCTAACCAAAACCTGCTAGTGGTCCCTCGGTCAATGGGCTGATCGCTTCTTTGCAGTGGCTGGTCCTAAACTCTGGAACACCATTCCACCTGAGTTACATAACAGTACGGACCTCCTTTCGTTTAAAGCAAAACCAAAGACTCAGTTATTTAGAATTGCTTTAATATTTTATAATTTTATGTTGTTTCATAATTTTATCATTTTGTTTTATTTATTATTATTATCATTATTATTACTATTATTATACTTTTCATTTATATTTTTAATTTATTTAATTATAATTATGTGTTTTATTATGTTTTTGTATTTTTAGTTCTATTTTTATTGCCATTTTATTGTCATTTTTAGTGCTGTGAAGCACTTTGGTTCAACTTAGGTTGCTGTAAAGTGCTATATAAATAAATGTTGATTGATTGATTGATTGATTGATTGATTGATTGAAAATTGAGAAAAAAGATTTTTTTTACATTAGCTTCCCTTAAATGGTGTGTAATCATAGTACAAGTGCTTTCCTTAATCTTCATCATGCATTTTTTGCTAATGTATGATGCTTCTTCTGTATTATGACACTCACTTATTCATTCATATCATCATTCATGCCTCTACGTTATTCTGTCTCTCACCATTGCCGATAATCCGCATCACAGTTGCACCAGAACTTGGAGTCGGTGCAGGTTTGATTAATGGCACAGCCGCATTTCCCACTCTCGGCAAAAGACCCGCCCCAGTATTCATGACTCTGGTTATGCCGACCAATCCAAAAAGTGTAAGGCCTTCCATCTGAAACAGGACACGGGACGTTAGGAAGCAGAGTGGTACTAATGGGGCAGTATTCTATCTGCCCCATATGTTAAAATTCTTATTTAATTTGCTTTCTTAAAATAATGTCAGCCGTTTTCACAATATTGATTTAAGAGTCTACATAGATGGCGCGTCATAGTATAATTTTGAACTACAGCACAAATTTGTTCGGTCAGTTACTATCACATTAGGAACATCAAACTTGTTCCTCGAAACAGTTACATAAATGTAATGCTTTTAAATAAATACTTGCTTTGTTGATGTATACATTCAGATACTTACGTGGAGTGTTTAGAAGGCGGGACTTGTAACAAGAAAACTCGATCCACTGTTCGCAATATAGTGACGTGTTGGCTAAAGCAGTGACCTCATCCCATGAGGCGTTCACGTACTGGACATCCCCTATATAAGGCCGTTCCAAGCTGGAGCCGGTCACTTTGGTTCTCTCCATACGGTCGTGCTCGATAAGCGTCCAGGCTTTATTTACTGACGAACAAAAACGGAATTAAATGAGCGAAGGAATGTCTTTCAGAAAGAATCCACATACTACATATAGATATTAAATAAAGATAAGTCTGCTGAGACTTTTTTCATAAAGACATTTTAATAATGTGACCCACATTAGAATATGAAATAGTGCATGAAATGAAACAGATAAGCATTTGAAAAATGACTAAGCATGACTCCTTTGAATGGCGTGAGCAAACCGACACGTGTTTAGTCTTCGAGCACTTGATTAGCTCATTACAAAGCCTTCCGTCGAAAATGGGTTTGCTTAATTGCTTGAGCTGTCTCATTTAGCTAACAATAGCATCGCAAAACACACTTCACATGTGAAACAGGCTGAGTGCACGGACATCTTTAGAACATCAATTAAGTGTGAATAAATTGTTTATGCAAAATGGATGTTAAATCAATTAGTATTGAAAGATAAGGTTTTTGAAAGTGTACATTTAAGCTAAACATGTAGCCCATAAGGTATCTCAAATGTTCTGGAAAGTACTTCATTCAGCTTAATCCTTGACTTTAACTCATGACATCTAATGAACATTCTGCTGCAGTCATGTGACAATCTGTGAATTTGTATACCCGGAGTAGCACAATTGACAAAAACGTCTCTTTCAATTGCTTCTTCAGGGGTTTGCCACACAGACTACCCGAGCTGCACACAACTTGGCACAGGTTTTACGCCAGATGTCCTTCCTAACACAACGCTCCCATTTTTCTAATCGGGCTTGGGGACTGGCACTGCATGCAGGGGCTGGGTAGTCTGGGGTGTCTCGACCCACCGACAGCAGGGCTCAAACGCAGATCCTCAAATCCTCAAATCAACACCCTAGAGCCTGAGCCGCCTGAGCGACCACACTCTGTATAGCAAAATTGAGAGACCTAGCTAATTTTAAAAGGTTGGTTTTGTTGCTTAAAGTATGTTACGTACATCATATTTAACAATTCTGATGATTTAATAACATCTCATGTTTTATATTTAACAACTCTAAAATTGTCAGGAGAAAATGCCATGTGACGTCTTTCAACATGGGTTCCATGTGGTCTATTTGGTCTGTGTTAAATGCCCCATAATGTACATTAAGGAAGAAATGGGCCTGGGCTCATACAGGTTAATAATAGAAAAAGAACGTACTAAATGTATTTATGGCATCAACTATTAGAACGATGTTACATTTTTATTCTTTAAAATGAACAACAAATGTTAATTAGGTTCTAGGTGCAAGGTTCTTCGACGGTATTATGTTGCACCCCATGCTCCCTCTGGACCTGCCTGACTCATCCTGGTGCCCCGCTTCTGGTTGGAGATCTCATCACATGGATGCCCTGTGTGTCTCTTTGGGATGCGTCTGGTATCTGGGGACGGTTTCACTCTACCATGAAGACGGTTCTGGCCTCGACTGATGTTGACAGCTGTTTCTCTGAGGACTTG
>JAQMYG010000008.1:4350250-4363244 GCA_030014215.1 Clariallabes teugelsi
TACAAACTTAAATAATTCTTTTGATTGTGTAAAGCTGCTTTGCGACAATGACAATTGTTAAAAGTGCTATACAAATACAGTTGAATTGAATTGAATGTAATGAGAATATTCAGTATAATAACTATAAAGATAGACATATCTGGGATTTAGTCTAACTTTGCCTTGAAAGAAAAATTATTTAAAAATTGGGAATCCGATCTACTGTAATGCAAGTGACCTGATCCTAATGCTACTGAGTGGTCCACGCATCCTAAATTAAGACTACCCGCATCTCAGTTCTGACCCTTGTGTATTATTCATCATTAACCTCCATCATTTATCTTCAGCAACTGCTTTCTCCTTTACAAGGCCATGATGGATCTGGAGCCAATCCCAGAAACTCTGGCCTGAACATGGTCCATCATAAAATATCTCACACCCTCATTCACAACTAGAGTGAGTCATTTAGATTGGCACATTTGTAGGAGGAGGGAGAAAACCCAAATGGAAACCCACTGGGGAAACTTGGCTTAGGCTGTAACCATAGTGCAGAATCAACCATTGGACCCAAAAGCTGTGCTGCACATCAAGCTCTTAAAGCCAGTATTGCATTGTTCGTTCTATACACTTCATAGTGTAGCACTGTCTAGTTGATCTGACTCGATGTGACTAGTATTATGCTCTACTTGTTGGTATGCTAAATACTTCAAGGTTTGTCACTTTTTAGCAACTAAATGCACTTTTTAGCAACTCTGACAGCATGATAAACAAAAAACAAAGTGGTCTTACACTTCATCTTGCAGTAAACGGTGAAAGGTTTGAGTGGGCCGCTCAGGTCCGGGTCTATGGTGTAGTTGCCCGACCAGTACTTTCCGTTCAGTCTGTATGCCTCACACGACTCCCTATAGACGGCTGAAAACAGGAGGACATCATGAGGACAGACAAATGGAATACGAGAGCATTTTCATGTTTTGACTGTAGCACTTACAGTTATGGCACACCTCCCCTTTGTAGCCGGTGCTGTTGCAAACACACAGGAAGTCATTCCAGGACTGGATACACCTGCCCTCGTGTTCACATGGGTTTGGAGAGCACCTGTAAAACACCAACTCGTAAATCAACCACTTCGGCCCGGCTGGCATGGCAGCGAGCTCGGGACAGAACGGTAAGTCAATGATTTATATCCGGAGTTGTGTACCAAGGCTATATTTGCACATCGATGCTTTTAAGCAGCATGAAAACTGATATACAGTCCTTCGTAAGCCAGACCTGAGTAAGCCATGGTTCTCAGGTGAACAAAGGACGGTGGAGAGTTTTATTTTATTACTATGGAGCACAACAAGAATTTCTGATTTATCTTTAAGAACCTTTAAGAAAAAAATGATAATAAAGGACCAGTGCAATTTACTCCAGACAATTTCTGGAATATCATCAAAAGGAAGATAGATGGTCACAAACTATCGAGCAAAGCTGAGCAGTTTGCTTTTTTTTTTTTTGCAAAATGAGTTATATAAAATTACCAACAGCAATGTGAAAAACACAATGGTGGAGAGTTAAAACGCATGAAAGCTATAATTGCAAATTGGCGTTTTTCCACCAAACACTGATTTCTTACTGTTACAGTATTTAGCCAAAGCATTAACACAATTTGTTTACAAATTATTTGCCTTTTGTTTTTGTTTTTTTTGACTGATTAAAGCTCTGCAAATACTGCATGATCTTGGGTTAGTTTGATGTGTTGTGATGATGTCAATTCCTTTAAATATGCACTCTAAATAACAAGTTTTATATATTGAATTTAGGAGAAATATTGTCAGCAGTTCGCCAAAAAAAAAAAAGCAGTCTCTCCAATACATGCACCTGTAAGGAAAAAAACATAAGAAACTAATTATGCTGTATAATTTATATATCCAGGTGATTAATATGAATATAAAGTGAGTTAATGAGGTGAGGATTACTTATATACTGTGCATTGTTGAATTTCCACAATCAGTACCACCACCATGTCAGTGACACTGTTATACTGAGAATGTGCCTCTAGAGATGTTCAGGAATGAGTCAGCTCAATTAGGCATGTTCAAATCAGCTGTGGTGTGTGTGTGTGTGTGTGTGTGTGTGTGGATGTAGGCAAATGCTTTCGTTTAATCAAGCTGCTTTCATGAAAACCGTCTTTTAACGTCTGCATGAACGGGTGTTCGTGTGTGTGTGTGTGTGTGTCAGGATCGCAGCTGTTTGAATCACGCAGCATAAAAGGATGGATCTGCTACACTGCTGCTTGCTGACGACATCTTGTATGTATTCAGTGTATCATTAGAAATAATTGTCCATATAAATAGCTCCATGAAGGAGACACACAGCAGCACAATACCATCAATAATATGCAGGGATGCTTACTGTACTGGATGTACAGTACATTCACTGTATCGTTTCATGTTTATTTAACAATGATTAAAAACTGTTTTGAAAACATTCAGTGTAATGTTTGGTTCACTAGAATATGTTCAATCAAGACTTAAAGAAGGAAAAGAATCACAGGGTCAAACGATCATTTAAGAAAAAAAACAACGATTTGCTTTTTGGAAGCCAAATTAATCAACTGAAGTCAGATGAGCCTATTGGAGAGCCAGATGATGTGACTCAACAAACAGTCAGAATTACCCTGTCTAAGAGCCATACAGTACATATGAGTAATTTTATAGCTTATATAGTGTACATACAGAGGAAACAGAATTGATATAGTGACTTTTTCACCGGATTTAAGCAAATCAAGCAAATATGTAAGAGCCTTTGATTGCATAACTAGTGCGATGATTAATATGTTCCAGCTGGCAACAAACCTTTAATCATAACTGATGCATGGAGTAGGTTCTCATTTCTTAGACAATTTTGTCAGAAGACATACCTATCCTGGTCATGGAAAAGATTTTTTTGTGCTGAATCAAGCAAAGAAACCAACTTAGAGTATTTCTAGCTAAAATTACTGGAATATAGTTAATAACTGTCCAACACATTATTAAAACATAGAAGGATAGTGCTGAACCAGCGACTTCAAGTGCGGTCGGAAAAAAATCATGAATGAACATCATCATCAGAGATTACTTAAACGCTTGGTGAAGTTGCCTAATAAAGATAAAATGCACAGTATAAATCAAAGCTATGTTTAATAGTAAAAGTGAGAGCATTTCCACACAATGTGATGAGAACCCACAGGATTGGGACTAAACAACTGTGTGTCCATAAGAAAGCCACTTGTTAATGAGACTCATTAGAAAAAAAGACTTTGGTTTGCTAGGGAGCATAAAGACTGGACTTTGGAGCGATGGAAAAGGGTCATATACAGTAACCTGATGAGTCCAGATTGACCCAATTCTAGAGCAATGTACAGTATGTGTCAAGGTAAGAAGGGAAGCACATGAAGCGATGCATCCATCATGCATAGTGGTCACTGTACAAGCCTCTGGAGGCAGTGTTATGATCTGGGGTTGCTTCAGATCAGTTGCTCAAATATAGGCTCAACAACATTATGTGGCAAAAAATAAAGTCAGCTGACGACCTGAATGTACTGAATTTCTACTAATTTCACTTATCTCTTCTGCAAAGTCATCAACCTGTGTATTAGATCCTATACCGACACATTTTCTCAAGCAAATGGTACCAGCAATAACGGAACCCCTGTTAAAAATAGTTAACTCTTCACTCGGCAGTGGGTATTTTCCAAACAAAAAGGCTTGTGTTACTTGATCTTAGTGCAGCCTTTGACACCATCGATCATAATATTCTCCTTCATACTGTAGGTTAGAAACTGTAGTAGGAAGGGAACAGCCCTCTCCTGGCTGAGATTTGACTATTTTTTACTTATTTGACTGATCATTATCTGTCTGTAGATTTAAATAGGGACTATTCTGCATGTTCTCAATGGGAGTTTGGTGTTCCACAGGGTTCAGTTTTAGGTCCACTGCTATTTTCTTCTTACCTGCTTAGTCAACATAATTAGTAAGCATGGTATTCGTTTTTTTTTTTTTTTTTTTTTATTTTTTTTTTGTTATGCTGTTGACACACAATTGTATGTCTCAGCAAAGCCAGATAAGAAAAGCCAACTTTAAAAAGTTGAGCAATATGTCAACGGCATAAGAGACTGGATGTTTGTTAACTTCCTTCTAATTAATCCTGACAAAACAGAAGTTCTGGTACTTGGTCACCATGTAGCTAGAAGTAAGATTTCTGATCACACAGTATCTCTGGATGGCCTTTCTGTTCCATCAAGTGCAAAAGTAAAAGACCTCATTGTGATTATAGACTCCTGTCTTTTGAAGCTCATCTGTCATTTGAAGCTCATGTAGATAATATTGCCAGGATAGCATTCTTTCATCACATAAATATTGTCAAGATAAGGAATATATTGTCACTAAACAATGCAGAAAAAATTAGTTCATGATTTCATCACCTCTAGATTGTACTATTGTAATGCCTTACTGTCTGGATGTTAACTAAGTGCATAAACAACCTCCAATTAGTCCAGTCACAGCAGCGAGAGACTTCACTAGAACCAGAAGATATAAGCACATCACCCCTATCTTATCCCCCCTATCATTGGCTCCCAGTGAAATTTCACATCGATTTTAAATGATTAAGCATTAAATGATCTCACGCCGCAGCATCTGAGTGAACTGCTAGTGTCTTACGATCCACTACTCCTACTTTTATCAAAGGATGCAGGCTGCTCATCAGCATTGTGTATTACGAAAACCACAGCAGGGGGCAGAGTTTTTCTAACAAAGCCCAAGGTTATGGAATAGCCTTCCAATTAATGTCCGGGACTCTGACACAGACTCCGTGTTTAAGTCTAGGCTTAAAACCTACTTATTTAGGCATTTGCCTTGGGTAAAAGAGCAGATCTGGGGGACTCATGGATGTAGAGTGTTATGGTAAACTGGTATGTTTAGATGCTGTCTTCCCCACTCTCATTGACCACTCAGGTTTGTTTATGGTGGAGTGACTGGTTGCTTTACATCTCAGGGAGTCCTCATGTCTGTATTTCCGTCTGGCTCTCCCTTTTATTTATGCTATCATTGTTAGTCCCTGCTTGTACTCAGCACCGAATATACATTTACCTTATACATTACGTGACAATACCGAACCGTTATCTCCCCTTCTCTTCCCTTCTTTCCTCTTCTCTCTGCCTCTCTCTCTGTTGAGCCACACAACTCACTCCAGTAAACCTGAGGGCCTGGTGCCCCGCTGGACTTCTCTGACTCATCCTGGTGCCCCGCTTCTGACTAAAGATCTCGTCGAATGGAGCTGCTTGGCTCTCCCGTCATCAATACGATAAAAAGATCTCATACATCGATGATGTCTTGGAGCTCGTGTTTACACAGAATATAAATGTGTTTTGTCCTAAAGGTGTTGCTTCTGAGTGATGGATGCTATTACTTTCATTATTATTGCTCTCTGAAGTGAACCAGGACCTCTGCCAGCAGCTTTCAGAAACACATAGCTGAAAGTACATTGTTCAGATACTTCTCAGTCTGCATATATTTTATCGTCAATTTTGTTTAAAAAATATCCCACCAGGAAGGGATTGCGCACACACAAACCTGTCAGTGATAGCGCATGTCCCCAGAAGTAGTTCCGTGTATCGGCCCCATTTCCTCTGCAGCATCACGTCTATGTCCACAGGCTCGTCATCGATGAAGATCTGCTGCATGCACCCGTGAAAGCGTGCCAGCTTGGTCACACAGCGTGCCGTATTGTTGGTCTTAGGACAGCCTGAGCCAAAATCAAGACCAGTTATTTGACTTATGTGCTGCTAGCTCATTAAAATATATATATATATTACTGTCATGACTTACCGCCAAAGAAGTAGGTGTTTCCAGTGCGAACCGCGAACGGGTTGGTGATCTTCAAAGGCGAGCTCTCATCCTCGTCAATGGTGACCGAGAGCAAGTTGTCTCTGGCGGCAAGATCCACTGTGTGCCAGAAGCCATCGTTTAAACGATATCCTTTACGAAGATGAACGAAGGAGAAACAACACTAAGTGAGACAGTGGAGTGATGGTTTATTAGTGGTTGGTGATGAACACACACATTTTATTTGAAAAAAAATTTCCCTAAAAAACGTGCAACAAGGTTCTCTGTTAGGTCCATACAATTCTTTAGACATATAGTTTGCAAGCATAACTTTGGTACCATAGCAATGTGAATCTTTCATTAATGGATCCTTTTCTTATCAAAATATTCTGATCAGCATTTAAGCCTAGAACTTAAAAAAAAAAAAAAAAAAAAAAAACTGCATTAACAAACAAAAGAAAATTTTAAAAATTAACTTGCTAACCTGATGAGACACTTGCTAGCTGACTGCCTTACTGTCAATATCCATACCAGGAAAATAATATCAAAGTACATTACTCCAGTCTCATTCTATTTACAGTGTCTGGCAAGTAGTAGATAGACTTTAGTGTCTTGCTTTAATGCCCTAAATGGTTCAGCTTTGTTATAAAGTATATCCTGAGGCGGTATAACCCATCCTGAGTAGACCTGCTGTTAATCTTGGATAGCTCACAGCTCAGCCAAAGAAATACCTTTTTTTTTATTACATTGCTTCTCAAACCGGAATACTCTATAGAGAAATCCAACCTCTAGGTGCGTTCTCAAGTCTTTTATTTTAGAACATAAAGTCCCACACAAACACACAAACCCAAAAACCTCAAACAATTATAAAATAACCTACAGTACTAAACTTTACACACTGACAAAAACAACTAGCATCATTTGTCTCATGAAGAGTCTCCTTCGAGCCTTTAAATTCTGACAGTTAATTGGAAACATTGGGCCTCGCATGTTAGAACGATCAGTGGTCAAATGTGAATGTTACCTGCAGCAAAGCGGAGTCTCTTGTTCCCTGGCTGTGTGAGCGTGATGTTGACTTGCCCCTCACTCAATCCAAGCTCTAGAGAGCCCAGATCATCAGCAAACCTGGTGAACATTAACAATCCAGTGTAGTCCCAAGACCGGAACTTGAACTTTACCGCCAGTCGGCTCTTTCGGAAGAACCCAGGCACCTGGAGGTAGTTGTTGGGCCCCGCGAAGGACATGGGTCTCCAAAGGAGGTCACGGCATGTGTAGTGCATCTTTTTCTATAAAGAAAGAAAAGGGTTTAAGACACAGGACAAGTTGCCACTGTTGGGCGCATTGGACAAGGACCTTAACCCTCAACTTCTCAGAGGTTTAATGAGACAAAATGTTAGTCGCTCTGGATAAGGTAGTCTAAATGCCGTAAAAATCCATATCCTGCCAGTTTGGGAGAATAAATTATCATCTAGCTCAATTGTATCATTAATGACCTTGAGAGAACTACAGACTGGTATAGAATAGTACCTTTTTGGGAGCAAAGCGTACATCAGGATCTTGGTACTGGGTCTTGTAAATGACGTTGACTCCATTGATGAAGACGTTCTCCAAGCAGCCGCGGAAGTTGAATTTACCTGGGAGGTGAGGTGAGTCTTTTTCGATCACACCGCCGACATATATCTGAAGACAAAATGGATAATAAATGAGCCTAGTTCAAGTACTAGTGACACTTATTTGAACAAAAGGTCTTACGTGTCAGTGTTTCACCTGAAATTTCCACCTCACACCAGCAGAGGTCCCCATCATCAGGACACTAAACCACTTGTGATTCATCTGAATTTTCACTTAATACTACTGTTTCAGGGTTTCATAAACTCTTTGTCTACTTTGTGATCGTATTTCTGAACCTTTATTTTGTGTCTGGTTTTTCAAGGTTCCGATACTGTACTTCTGTTTTGTTAAACCTATTGATGTGCCTGTGAACTCACCTGCTTGTCCAGGTCCAGGTATTTAAACTCGCCATTGAGGATGACTCTCTCAGTCTGGCTGTCCAGGGTGAAATTGAGCTCACGGCCGTAGCGTTTTATGGTCACATAGTGCCAGTGCTGTGTGTCTAGAAGATTCCCCAGCCTCGCTGTGGTCATGCCGTCCACTTTGTGCACTGTGCTGCCTCCTGTAAGAGCAGACAGTGAAATCATCACTAAAAATGATAAAACTCATATACATATGCCTGTTGCCCTAGATCTTTATTTACCCAGACTGATATGCAGGTAGAGTCGTCCAGTTTTCAGCTCAAGCATGATTGAATCTCCCTGGATGCCCTCGCTGTACAGTAGCACACCATCTTTCTCAAGCGTCTTAAAGTTCAAAGCATAGTGGTCTTGCAAGGTTCTTACACTCCCGCCAGGGAACGAGTATGCCACCATGTCGTCCCCCTCAAAATGCATCACGTATGAGTCTAGAAGCCAGAAAGGCAATCAGATAGAAGAAACTGTATCAAAAACTACATTGAATCCCTGAATGTCATCTTTTGTAGCCATGTAGCCCTCTTTACCATAAGGACAGCCATAGACCTCGAGCCGTACACCAATCTTTCCACCATTTTCTGTGTTCCAGCCCATAGGTAGGAGGCGAAGGTGTTTAGCGGTAAAAGCATAATGAAAGACATTTCTCTTCACCTGGTAGTAGTTCCAGTTCCCAGGCAATGTCTGAGAGAGAAAAAGGAAGGACCGCTTATTTCTTGAACAAACATACTGTATGCTTTACAACAAACCTATAATGTCTGAACAATGCAGTGAATTGTTGGTGATGCACTTGTATTTCATCGAATGCAAGACATCAAATGTAAAGGTGAAGAATAGTTTGTCTGCAAAATAGATCTGGGTCCAAATATATATTAAGACTTACAGTACAGTACTGTACCAGTTCCAAATTTGGGACACACCAGTCAAAAGTTTGGATTTATTTTCTACCTTCTAGAATAATACTGGATTTTTCCAAACTATTAAATAACACATATGGTAGTTCTTGCAAGAGCAGCATTGTCAAGTGCATTTGCAAAACCCTTCAAGCATTTATGGCAGACGTCCTTACAGAGAGCAACTTACCTTTAACCTCAGCGTAGGATCAGTTGAGGCCCTCGCTCAAGGGCCCAACAGAGGCAACTTGGGGATGCTGGGGTTTGAACCTGGGACTTCTGTTCAGTAGGCCAATGCCCTAGGCACTGAGCTACCCCTGCCCAAGAAGTAACTGGCTCCCGTGAAGACCATCTCAGGAAAGCAAGTCCAAACTTTTGACTGGTAGTATTCTCTAATCCTAACCCTTATCCTCTCAGTTCCATCCTTTGAGGAAAGCAATTGAGGGACCATGTAGTGGTCTCCACTGTAAATACCAGTTTATAGTAGATACACTATATGGCCAAATGTTGACCAACACCTACAGTAGCCATCACACTCATATGTGTTTGTTAAACATCCCATTCCAGATGTATTCCTCTATTGCTGTTATAACCACCACTGTTCTGAGAAGGCTTTCCAGATGTTGGGGAAGGAGGTCTGGGGTGAAGTTCCAGTTCATCCCAAAGGTGTTCAGTGGGGTTGAGTTTAGTTAGGGTTTTGTGCAGGACCCTCAAGTTTGTCCACTCCAAACGTAACTCACCAAGTCTTCATGGAGTTTGCTTCATACATAGGAACACTGTTATGCTGAAACAGTTTTATCCTAAGCCCCTAAGTTCTAGTGAAGGGAAACCACAATGCAAACTAATTATGGTATGTTGATTATAATCTTGAATATAATAGGGGGGAAATCATTTTCTTAACCTAGGGGTTCATTTGTAACAATTACAAAGGCACCACAACAAATTTTATGTGTTGCCTCTGGTCCAATCTTAAGCAAAGCCAAATGGCTATGAGCAACTACTGTATATAGTTGGAAGGAAAACCTCCTTATAATACCATTTAAGATGACAAAAGGCTCCACCTCTGTTACACACAAAAAATGAACATTAACAAATTTTGACTTACCATATTTCCTCCTTTCATGGTGTAAGGAGTCCATGCATCAAAGCGGTCTCCATAGAGGAGCGTGTACTTGGTCACCCAGTCGTGGGAGTTGAAGGTACCCTGTGTGGCAATTGCGACAATGCGATACTTTCTACCCAGATTGATTTGTAGCCATGGCTGGGCATCTCCAGGGGCTGGAGACCAGCCACTGCTCCCTAAAGACACATTAAATGTATGGCTTTATGGATGGATGGTTAAATGTATTATGTCATTTTTACTTTTTGGCTCACACATTCTATTGGCAAGATGTGGGGTACATAATGTAATTAGCTTCTAATGTGGCAACTTACCATGGAGTTTGGCAAAATGAGCAGAGTACAGAAAATTGTATCTGGAGGAGGCCCAAAAAGAGGAGGCATAGAGTGGTGAAATAATTGGATCTAAACATGGTCCTGAAAAGAGAAGGGGAGAGAGAGAGAGAGAGAGAGAGGGAGAGAGAGAGAGAGAGAGAATATTACAAGAGATTAAAACATTGACATGGCATCAATTGCTGAATTGAAAAATAACCTTGATAACATTAGATTGATAATCCTCAGGGAAGAAAGAACCAATCCTAAACTGTGTTAATGAAAATGTCCAGCAGTTATGGGTATATAATGTATTGAACATAAAGGCATCATTATTGTGCAAAGATAAATGCATGAATGAGCATACTGGACATGATAACACTTAAAAGATTAATTATACAGAAAATGATTGGATAACGATGTGAAAAGGTGAAGGTGAAGAAGGTGGTGCATAATGAATGGAGATGGATGTATGGATGGATGGATGGATGGATGGAGTAGACAAATTGATGGAATGACAAATACATATGTAGATATACTTAGATGGAGAAGTAGACAAAAGAGGATGAATTGATGGACTGGCAAAAAATAGGCAAATTGATAGAAGAGTAAGAGGATATGTATAGAGATGCATAAATGGACAGGTAGATAAGTGAGGATGGATGGATGGATGGAGACTAAACAGGCAAATGGGTAATGAATACATATACAGGTGAATAAATAAGGATGGATAGATTGATGGATGGATGGATGGATGGACGGATGGATGGACGGATGGATGGATGAATATTGAACATGTTGCACATATTTGTGTTGCACAGTGGGGAGAACATTTAACTGTTCATGAGGTAGATTCCCTGGGGAATGAAACTGTTCCTGTGCCTGAATGTCCTTTTGCTCTGTAGCGCTGACCAATCAGCAAAAGTTCAAGAAGATGATGACTTGGATGTGAGGGGTCCAAAGTGATATTATGACCCTTTTTTTCTTAAAGGGTGGGCAGGGGAGCACCAATAATCCTTTCAGCAGTGCAAACCATTCTTTGTAACCTTCTGATGTCTGATTTTGTAGCCAAACCAGTTATTGAAGTGCACTGGACAGATTCAATGATGGCAAATATAACCTCTGTTGGGCCATTTTAACAATGGAGTCAATGTTATTGTCCCACTTCAGGTCCTGAGAAATGGTGGTGCCCAAGAACCGGAACGACTCCACTGCTGCCACAGTGCTGTTCATATGTAATGGTGAGTGGAGGATGTGCAAGCAGTTTCTCCTGAAGTGCACAATCATCTAAATTTTTTCAGCATGTTCATCTCCAGGTTGTTGTGACTGCACCAGATAGCCAGCTGCTCAACCTTGCGTCTATATGCAGACTCGTCACCATCCTGGGTGAGGCCGGTGACTGTAGTGTTGTCCGCAAATTTCAGGAGCTTGACAGTGGGCTCTGTAGAGATGCAGTTATTGTTATAGCGGGAGAAGGGCAGTGGGAAATGAACACATCCCTGGGGTCAGCAGTGTTGATAGTGTGGCTGTTTGAAGTTGTTGCCTTTCTGTCAGAAAGCTGGTGATCCACTGACAGATCGTGATAGGAACAAAGAGCTGAGTTAGTTTGGTCTGGAGCAGTGCTGGGATGATTATATTGGAAGCCAAACTGAAGTGCATTCTTTGAATAAGTCCCTGACTTGTCTAGATGTTGCTGGATGAAGTCCAGTCCCATGTTGACTGCATCATCCAGAGACCTGTTTGGTCTATAAGCAAACTGCAGGGGTTCCAGTAAGGGTCCAGTTATGTCCTTCAGATAGTCTGATTAAGATGATCATTACTTATTCCATTATTTGTTATTTTTTTTAAGTACTGTATAAGAGTTAATTTGCAATTTACTGTTGCTTGCAGTAGATTGTCTTGCACAAATGCTTTTGATGATGTTGGACTATTTGCTGGTTAGGTTGCCTGAGCTGCATTAGCTGCACTGCTCTGTAATGCTGACTGAATATTAATGCTTTTCCCTTTACTGGACAGTAATGGAGGAAGATAAATCCAGACAGGCTGTGGCACACCCTTCTTAGGATTAAAGCTGGACGTGATGAAATGTTGCTATTACCACATCAAGTAAACGACCTACTTTTTGTCATAACATGTGCTGAAATGAATCTAACTTCTATCACAAATCACTCCTCACCTCACACAGGAACCCTAGTAAGTTTGTCTAAGGCAGTCAAATTCCCATTTTCATTTCAACCCATTTTCATCCATCTGTATTACAGACAATAATGTTAACACCCAAATGCCCTGCCCTTGTCTGTATTACAGTACAGGAGCCTGTGCATGTGTGTGCAGTAATTTAGGAACTGTCCCTTTGGCTTTTTCTGTGGGGTACAATACAATCCTCTCCTAACTTACAGTATATAAATCCCTGTTTCAATTAGAAGCAGCAACAATTCAACCTAATCTAAGCAGACGCGTCTGATAAACTCAACCCTCATTTCCATCACTCCACAGTACTCGTTTATTATGTATGAATAAGCAGCATAATATCTGATTAGCAGTCCTTATTCTCAATATGGTAGAGAATTTAAATAAAGAGATAAAGGAAGACCAACTGACGAAAACAGACAAAGGAATCGATTAAATAAAGGGATAGGCAGAAGAAGGCTTAAGGTGCTGGATGGATGGATGGATGGATGGATGGATGGATGGGCAGGTGAGCGACTGGATGGATGGATGGTTGAATGGTTCGATTCATGGACGAACAGAGAGGAATCAAATAGAAAAATGAGCTGGCAGATGGAGACATGGATGAGTGGATGGGTTTGATAGATAAATG
>JAQMYG010000008.1:4379121-4391098 GCA_030014215.1 Clariallabes teugelsi
TTCTAAGAAAATGTCATAATTCTAAGAATTTTCTTAGAATTTCGTCACTAGGAGCAACTTTTAGGCTTAAGAAGCTTAAGAAGCCCAGGCCTCCTGCATTCCTGTAGACGGTATGGAGGATGAGTGAGAGGGTGATAATATAATTCTTTAAAGAAGATATGCCGAATATGTCTTTAACTGTACAAATGACGCTGTGATTATATTCAACATATTCCCACAACTTCACTGAAATGAACTCAATGCTACAGCATGACTAAAACACATAGCATTTATTTGATGCATGACTTTACTCCAGGCCAGACACACACACACACACACCCCACCTGTCTCTGGCAACATAATAAGAAGCAATTACACGGTTCTCCATGCATCCCCTGGTGTGAAATTTGATACATTAAAAACTTTTAAGAGGAACTGAAACTTAGCATGGTTCCTGTCACACTGACGTCAATTCGTGTCAGGATTCTAGTCTTTTGTTTTCCTAAGAAACGATTATGTGATTTATGTCGTGTTAGCCACAGTGAAAATGTCAGCTAGTGAGAGGAGCATAAGCGGATGTTAAGAAGCCAGTGAGTTGATTTACGTCACGTCGGAGCATAACCGATTCCTGGCCCTGTGTGTCGTGTTTTTTTGTAATCAAAGCTCAAGCCTGGCGCTGAAACACTCTGTCGCCTTTACAGTCCTTTGATATTCGGTCCAGCACACAGGCTTTTAAACGTTCAGCACATTTTTCACCTATTTATCACAACCGTTGGCCAGAAGGCAGAGTCATATCCGACCCTGCAGCCAAACTCGCAGGCTATTAAGCCTCTTTCTTTGGATTTATGAATCAGCTGTATGAATTCAAGACTTTATTTATAATTTTATTTCACAACTATGGCTGCATCATGACTCAGAGAAATTCAATCAAAACAGCAAAAAAAAAAACGTTGTTTTTGAGATTTAGTGACTTTCAAGGTCATTGCATTTCGATCTTAGCCCTCATGGCCTGGGGGCGGGGCTATGAAAGAATAGACCACGCCCATCAAGCTTTAAGACTTTTGAACACAGGTTGAAGGTGATCATCAGCATTGATGTGATGCACTCCTGTGAAGGCAAAAAAATAAATATGAGTCCACAAGCATTAACAAAAAGGAAATTATTGATTTTGTTTGTTTTTTGCAAATTTTTTGTAAATATTTACATTTATGTGCTTCTACCTGCTGTTCAGGTGGCACAATGGCTTAGTGGTTGGCACTGTCGCCTTGTACCTCCAATATCTGGATTTGATTCCTCACAAGGGTCTGTGTGCATGGAGTTTGCATGTTCTCCCCATGCTTGGTGGGTTTTCTCTGTGTACTCTGGTTTCCTCCCAAAGACAAGGATATTAACCTGGTATGATTCTAAGCCTGGGCCATACTGTATATGGAGTTTTTCCTTTTCATCCTTTGATCTCCAAACACATGGTAGTAAGTGCACTGGCTATGCTAAATTGGTGTGTGTGTGTTTCGTGTCTTGTGAAGGCCTGGCATTCTATCAGGGACATATTCGTGCCTCACACATATAGTCACTGGTGATCTAAAAAGAGGTAAGTGAGGATAATTTCAAGGGGCAGGAGTGACAGGTGCTCTTAAAGATGCCCAGTATATTTGGTTTTCAGTGGACCCAGAATCTCTAGTTTGGTGCCCCTGCTTATAGGAAGGAGAGGATCCATCATAACCATGACCATGAATGAAGTGCTCTCTGAAAATGAGTACTGAAGGTTTAAAGCAGGATTTAGAAATATTTCAAGAAATCTACTTGGCTGACAAATGGCTATAGTGTTATTTCATGCACTTCTCAGAAACCAGCCACTAGGTGGCAGCCCTGACACACATCAGAAATGACTAATGAGGCTTTTTGAATGATCAACAGAGACAGATTGAGTTAACTTCAAGCACATGCTGGTTTATCAGTTCACTACATACTATCTATTAATTTCCCAGAATCAAGATAATCACATAAATGTGCAGATGTGCAGAGAGTCACCATTACTATAAAATCCCTCTTTCATCTTTCTTTCATCTTTTTTTTTTTGTCCATCCATCTCTTACTTGGCAGAAATCACCAGGTTTCCATTCAATTTCTGAGTTAAAAAAATAAACAGATGGTCTATAAAGTGATTGTAATGGAAGTCTAGGTGCAGTTGTTAAAATCTTTTATTAAAACATACAAGTACATAAAACTTTAAGTACATTAACCCTTTAACATACTAAAAAAAGCTATACACTGTATATATATATATATATGCCTCTTCCAAAAGGTTGTGATGTTATTTCATGGTATAAGTGTTCACAAATTTACAAACATCAAAGAGAAAATTTAAAAACATCCCCTAGAATGTTAACTATTTGTCTGGTGGTGTAGCAGCACAAATGTTTTGGGGCATTTGACCCCCTTTATTTCTCATGGTACAAAAGTAATCAAAAAGCACACTATTTAAAGACAAAGTGACATCTAATGGATTTGCTCGAACAGTGAAAAACTCAACCAAGTGGTAGAGATGGCTCATTCAGGTTAAGTTACACACAGTTTAGATAAATTGTAGTCACTCAAAATGTGCTCCAACAAAAGGTTGAGCAGACCATTAAAGTCATTTTCAAAAGAACATTAAAGATGTTTTGACAGCCCATATTGGATTATAAATCGGATGTGATTGGACTCATGTGTGATTCGTTCAGTGTATGAGGACACTTACACTTACACTTACTGTACACCTAGAATTTCTTCATCTTGTTATTTTTACTGCCATATTTGTCACAATGCCTCAATATACAGTTCTACAGAAAATTAAACTAAGGATTGTCAGTATAATAAAGAAATGTCCAGACAAAACTGCACAAAATCAAAGTCAGGCATAGGCATGGAGTCAAACACGATATCAGAGGCCAGGTCAAGGTCAATGTAAAAACACAAATCAAAGTAAAGGGCAATAAGCATAACTACCAGCAAGGCTAGGTGTAAGAAGAAGAAAAAATTTAACGCCTCTGTACTGAAAATATTTCACACTCAACTAAACAGAAGAGTCTCTGTATACACTTATGAACTGATGAGAAATAAGTGAGAGCAATCAATAGCATTGAACTGAGTATTGAAGGAACTTAGAGTTCATGTTAGAAATGTTTAAAGGCTGTGATGAATTATAGGAATTTTGTTGAAACAGATGGTGGGTTCATGACAGGGATGTGTTAATGCCACGGTTTCAGACCAAGTTTATATTGAAATGAATTATTAATTGTTATATAAGATTTTATTCAGAATCCTGTAAAAGTATCGTTTTATCATCAGCGCAACAAGGAAGGAACATCTCATGACAGATGCAGTGGTTAGCACTGCCGCCTTGCACCTCCAAGATCCGGGTTCGATTCCCCCTCAGTGTGCATGGAGTTTGCATGTTCTCCCTGTACTTGGTGGTTTTCCTCTGGGTACTCCGGTTTCCTCCCACAGTCCAAAGACTTGCAGGTTAGGCTAATTTGCGTTTTGAATTGAATTGAATTGAATTGTTTGCCCTGTGATGGATTGGCACCCTATATATTTTATTAGTGTACCCTGCCTTGTGCCCTAAGTCTCCTGGGATAGGATCCAGGCCCCCCGCGACCCTGAATACAGGATAAAGTGGTATAGACAGTGAGCGAGTGAGTGCACGGTCTGGAGCGTTTTATTCCACTTATCACAGAAATGATATGACACACATTTTAATGGTTTATACTCAGATTCTCGTTCTTTGTCTGTTACAAAATGCCAAACCTGGATGGCAAACTTAGCACATGTATTTCATTACTGTATTTAAGTACATATTTCATGTATCTGTACTTTACTTGATTATTTTTATTAGTGGATATGTTTTACTTTTATTTATAACAAATATCTGTACTTTCTATTTTACTACATTTCTTCATAGCACTGCGTTACATAACCACAGTGGTGCGTAGTATTAGAACCTGTAATATGGCCACCTACTGACTATTATGGATCATTGCATTATTTGCTTTTCTTTTGCAGTTGTTGAACTTTTGTCTGCTTCTGTCGAGGACACCATCTGATTTCCACAACAACTTGGCATCCCGGATGCCCTTCCTGATGCAAACCTCCCCTTTTATCCGGGCTTGGGACCAGCACTGCATCCCGTGGCTGGGGTTTAGGCATTGGTTGGGAATTGAACTCCAGCACTGCATCCCATGAACCACCAATGCACATGAGGCTCCTTCCTTTAATGTCTCCTATAACAAAAAGCATCACATCAACAGCCATGCATTTTACAAAGTGCTGCGTAAGTCACTGTACAACCCCTCCTTGCGTAACAATTGTTACTGTACACATTATTCTCCTGGAATTCCAACTTCCATAGGAGCTTGTCCCTAACTCAATTGTCCATTGTGTGGATTTATCTCTCCGTCTCAGGTCCTTATCAGCACGTCTCAGTGCGGATGAGCGCATATCATACGATCCTGTCTGAGTATTTTCCGTAAAAAGGCACGTGCGTGCACAAGGGGGAGAAAAACATTACGGCGCATCACTGAGTCATCACTTACCGCTCAGTCTCCAAAGCAAAGAGTCTCACAGATGAACGGTTGCTCTGCTACACAACAACCCACCACATTTCTGTGAGAACGTCAAGGAAAACCGGGTCACTGTGTGAAACGCACGCCTAATGACGTGGTTTCTCGGTTAATGGCGTGTATCGAGAGCTAAACGTAAACAAACCCAAGTAGCCGCACGCTGAGCCTTGGGGACGGTGCTGAAGCTTGTGGCTACACCTGCAATAACTTATTAAGAGCTGGAGATTTTTTTAAAGATACGCAGTCGAGATTTCACAAACAAGAGCCTGGATTTGGTTAATTTATAATCGACTCTGCGCTTGTGCCTGCTTTACTTCCCAGAACCACTAAAAAACCACAGCTGGACCCTCGAGCCAGATCGCTAAACACCCACTGAATGGCTGGTTCTGATTAGATGGAGTAATATTTGGGACAAATATTTTTTTTCAACAACATAAAAAGTTTTTTTTTTTGGGGGGGGGAAACGAGAGAGAATTCACACTTTGTTTTAATCATGACAGCTGCAAATTAACATTGCATGGAGTGTTATGTATTATCTCTACAACACCAATTAATTCAGAATTCTTTAACGTTCAAGTTCCCTCCGAGTGGCGCAGTGGTAAAGTGCTCGCCCTATCATCCGGAGATCGCTGGTTCGATTCCCGGGTGATGCTGTAACCTCTCGCAGCCGGAGGTCTAGAGAGAGCTGATTGGCCGAGTTCTCTCAGAGGGGAGGGATGAAAGGTACTCGTGCTCCCACATTAATACGGCTCTACAAGCGGAAGGCGCGGATAGCGCTGTCCTCCGAGTGTGTTACGCCGCCCTCAACGGTGCGTGAGTGAGCGGTTCGAAAAGATGCGGTCGGCTGGCGTCACGTGGTTCACGTGGTTCGGCCCTCCTGACTGAGTGGTAGTGGTAGTAGCTTAATGTGGAGCCCCCTAGTGACGGGGAGGAATTGGACACGACTAAATTAGGGAGAAAATCAGGGAAAAAAATTTTTTAAAGGAAAAAAAAAATTTTTAAGTTCAAGTTCAAAATCGACCGAAGCAAACCTGAATTAAACCGTTAAAAAAAATTTTTTTCTCATTTCATGGAGCATTATCTCACAGGCTGTCGTTGCTGACAATACTGCATTTTGCTCTTAAATAGGGAACATATGCAGCATATACTGTACATATAATATATATGATATTATGTAATTAATTCCGTAACTATACTTTCTGTCTATAATTTGAGTAACAGGGTTGTACGTTCAGATTGAGCCCATCAGTCAATGTCACAATATTACTCAAAATTTCTAGTAAAAAAAAAAAAGTGGCATGATAGAACGTGTTTTCTGCTTCCTGTGTTCTCCAGAAAATCCATATTATGCAACTTCCTGTTGAAAATGTGACTTGAGAAATATTAAAATGCTAAATATGGATAAAAGTATTTAGAGTTGGGAAATGCTGTGTAGAGAGACAGACAGACAGACAGACAGACAGATAGATAGATAGATAGATAGATAGATAGATAGATAGATAGATAATGCAATGCTAAGAACAAAAAAACTGCTAAATATACAGTATAAGAAGCCTATAAATAAGGTATATAAATAACAAGTTAAAAAAAGGGAAACTAATCAGTGAATTAAACTTCATTGCAGTGTGACCTTGCTGTGCAATTTTACATGTGGCAAAGTGATTGTCAGTGCAAATAGTGCATGAAAGTGACAATGAAACGGAGTCTGTGTGTAATGGCCAAAGATGTAATAATGAGAGTCACGAAGCTAACAGATGAGAGATACGTGGGTAGCACCGTGATGTGATGTACAGTATATAGCAGAATGTACAAGCTAAAATGTTAGGTTTATTGAAAAATATGTTTTCTATATCACAAATAAAATCTGTTTTAATTAATTAACAAATTTCTTTTTTCGAAAGTGTAGTTATAGTGGACAGAGATAAGAAAAAAATATTTTGACCAGTTTGGTTTCTTCTAAATACATTTCATGGTTCATCACAAAACAATGACATCATACAAATTTTCTGTAAATGAAGCAGTTGATTAGCCAGCGAGTTGTTTGAAATGGTATTTTCCCAAACTGTATATACTTTACATCTTATACTATTTTTATAAGAGAAAACTTTCCAGGCTTTTTTCTTTTCTTTTCTTGCACATTATATAAACACAGATGTTTTTTAATGCTCTATATGATTGGATTGTAGTCATTTTGGTTATGAATCAAATTTACGGAATTAATAATGGTCATGCTCCAAATAAAAACATCATTTTCATATATAATATATTATAATTATACATAATGTATATGCACAATTATTTAATTAGTTACACATGGTTTAAACACAATAATCAAAAGGCAAGGCATGCTGTGTGTTTTAAGGCAATTTGTGATTTGCATGTTTTCAACTGATTAAAATAGCCACTACATTGTACAGTATACTGCACAGTACCTATAATGGTATTTTATGGTATGGTTTATGTCTATTAATTTAATGCCTAAGCCTATTTTAACTCATGTGATATACATTGGTAATTTATCTTAAAATATATTTTAGACACTGAAATGTATTGTACTGTATATCTCAAAATATGAATCAGCTATATAACATTTTACAGCATAATAAAATGGATTATGTTTAAAACTGACATTGTTAAGTTTTATTTATTTTTAACGGCAATTAATTTTTAACAAACCCAAGCACATGCCTCTTCCAAATGGTTAAGATGTCAATTTATGCAAAAAATATTCGTACTGTACGTTTACAAATATCACAAAAAGTCACACAGAATGAAAACGTTTTGCATATTGGGACATTAGATCTACTTTAATTCTCATGGTAAAGGTATACTCTTTAAAGACGGTATAGTATACCTCAATCAAGTGGAAGACATGGCTCAATCGGACACGTTTGATGTTGAAAGTGTGCTCTACCAACAGGTTGAGCGGTGGGTTGGATGACATTTCCTTAGTACTTTTGGACTTTCTATGTGTTTCTTTCTACAGCATGTCTTCCTGATGCATCCATTCTTTATAGCGCTTATCCTATACAGGATTGTGGGAAGCCTGCAGCCTATCCCAGGATATGAGGCAGGGTACACCCTGGACGGGGTGCCATGCCATCACGGGGCAAAGAAATATATTAAATAATAACAAGCTAAAAAATATATATATATTATAATGTTAACAATGCCACAGATATCCATGAGGCAAGGATGTAAAACTGGCCCTGATGTCTGTGTGGGAGGAGGGCATACTGTCTCTCTCTCTCTCTCTCTCCCTGTCAATCACACAAACGGCAGCCAATCATAGTCATTTATGAACTCTTTTATATAAAAGAGGATGGCTAGCGCTTTCCTAACAATGTGTTTGTTGCACCATGATGCAGCAGTAAAAAATAAAAAAATAAAAAAAATTTAAAGGTATGTGGTAATATGGCTTCACATGTCGTGATGAAAGCACGAGTTTCCCGTGTTGACCTTCCCTTGTTGGTGGCTGTCATATGATAGACAAAATTAATTAGTGGGCAGGAGTTTAGGAAGAAAAAGAGGAATAGATCAAGAAAAAGAAAACAAATAAAAATGCTTTTTAAAGTCAAGCACTAGATTCCTGATAATTTGTCCTACAGAAATATATGAAGAAACATAAAGAAGAACTTGAAACTTCAGTGGTTTCAGCACAGCCTACGTACAATAACTTCCTGTAATACTTCTATAGTTGCTCATCAATACAATGTATTTTTCCCATGTAGTTATCACACAGGTGTTCCCAAATAGTGTGTGAATGAGAGTGTGTGTATGTGTGTGTGTGTGTGCCCTGTGATGGATTGGCACCCTGTCCAGGTTGTACCCTGCCTCGTACCCTAAATCTGATAGACTCTAGGCCCCCGTGTAACCCTCTAATGAAGGCGGTGAAGGTGGTGTCACCTTGCACCTCGAGGGGCTGGGGTCGATTCCCGTCTCTGTGTGCATGGAGTTTGCATGTTGTCCCCCTTTTGGTGGGTTTCCTCCAGGTACTCCAATTTCCTCCAACAGTCCAAAGACCTGCTAATTGGCGTTCCCAAATTGCCCGTAGTGAGTGTACAGTATGTGTGTGTGCCCTGCAATGTATTGGCACCCTGTCCAGGGTGTACCCCGTCCTTGTGCCCTAAGTCTCCTGGGATAGGCTCCAGGCCCCCCCTGACCTTGTATACAGGATGAAGCGGTATAAACAATGAGTGTGTGAGTTATGACACCTTTCAACACAATCTTACACAATGGAATATGCTTTGTCAGCATTTTTTTTGCTTTACAGAGACCCGCCGTGAATCTTTCAGCCCTCCGAACAGCTGCTAAAACAACACACCCATCCCTGGGTTTATTGGACAAATAAACAAATAAATAGCTAGACCACATGGTCTGACCAGCTGCCTGTCGTCTGATGCTTTGGTGAAAAACCCTGCTGGAGTCTGAAAGAGAAATTTCCCCGTTCAGAAACCACCCAGGCTTCAGCGAAATGTCGGTTCCCTTTAATATGCAATGACTTCCACAAATACTTGTTAATCATGACTTGCAGTTTATATTCTGCCTGAAAACACCACCATCAGCATTATTATACCTTAATAAATAAATTAAAAAAAACAGAGATTTTATGGTTTTTATTTGTTTTTTTGGTTTATTATTTAATTGTTTTAGTTTTATTTAATTTCTGACTGTATAAAATGTTTAACTACTACAAATTGCTGTTCACTTTAATGAGCAAAATTCTTTGCCCCTAATTATTCTACCCAAAAATCTATTCAAATAAAGGAAAGGTTTTGTCTGTACATTGGTCAGAACTCGATCTTTCAGTGATATCTTTACGTTTCATACCCAGAACCCGAAACCAGTCACAGAAAATGTTCTGTCGGTATGTCTGTCCGTCTGTATGTCTGTATGTCTGTCCAGTCAGATTTTGTCACAGCATCACGCAAAACTGGCTGGACAGAATTTAATGAAACTTTCCCAGTCCGTAAGTATTCGCCTGAAGTTAAACCTGCACCATGAATGAAATCAAAATGTTGAGTAGAAGTGAAGTTTGAACAGTTCAGTTAGAAGAATGAGCAATTATGTGCCAGATTACAAACCAGGCTATATAATAGCGTACGGTGCATGCGTCAACCTGTGGGTGTGTATAAAATCAACCGCTGGATAGAACGTAATGAAACGTTTACAGTACTTACATACTTGCCATAATTACATTAAAGCTGATCAGTTTAAGATTTTACCTATTTCAAAAAAACATTTGTTTTTCTGTCAACAATGGGAAACTTACGAAACAAAACTTACGCTAATATAAAATAATATATTCCAAGACAACAATCCAAATCATATAACATACAGTAAGGCAAAAAAAATTATTTAAAAAAATATTTATATCCCTTTCAGAAACTTATAAGGTGAAATTTCAGTATTTTAGATGTTTTTATATAAATATTATCTTTACATATACTTTTTGACAATCTACAAAACCTAACATACTTATCTCCCTTCTACTGTCAAAATTCCAATAATATCCTTCTGTTTTACTTTTTTTTATCGTAGCGAACAAATTCTGCATATTATACTGTATTTACCTAGATATCTCGCTTTTTCTTTCTACAACTGGATAAAAATTCCACGTCGATTGTCATGCATCAACATTATACTTTATTTTCCTCTATGATTCATCACCTTCACCGTTGTCATCATATCAGCCATCACAAAAATAACACAACTTTTTCCACCTATCTAAGCGTGATGTCTCGGTTAGCAGAAACCCCACAGCATGCCGGTTCCGTGTCCTACAGACCCCAGACTCATGCTGTCATCAGGTTCCACTTCACAGTTTCAAATAACCATGACTGCAGGGCACCAGTCACAGCACACTGTTTGCTTTAGCGTAGCTTCAATAACGTTCAAGCAACACTCGGATAATAAAACATAGCATGTCTTTATTCTTTTTGACACCTCGGCGATTGACGCCTAAACCAACAGAACGGCACATATTTTAAACATGCATGCAGATTCGAAGATATAAAACTTTTATTAAGTAATAAAAGTTTCATTTGGGTACATCTGTGGGTCATGGCTTGCTTTTTAAAATACAGTGAAATATGCACAAAATGCTGACAACAGTGTAAAAAAGGTAGTTTACCCTCATGACCACATGGCTTAACTGGAAAAGGCTGCAGCTCACCAGAAATTATGGCACCTCATAGGGCTAGTCCGGGAAAACGATCGAAAGTTAAAATTTGATCTACAGTTTTTACTGAATGTGTATCGCTTTTGCACCAATGTAGAGTCGAAAAAACATAATACACACCATCATTAATTGGGAAGCATCTATGTTTAGAAGAGGCATTTCCACTCAATGACTCCATTGCTGTTTAGTTTATTGAATTTCAGTAAACCTACCCTAAGCAAGGAAGCAGTAGGCAAAGCCAGGGACAATCATTTTAAGGTAGTCCGTCTTGTGCCCAAAGTCTCCTGGGATAGCCCTTTATGACCCTGTAACAGGATAAGTTTTATAGAAGATGACGATAGAGAGGGCAGTAGATTGGTTTTGATTGGCTTTGGGTCTGTGTGTGTGGAATTTACATGTTCTCCCCGTACTTGGTGGGTTTCCTCCCACAGTCGTGCAGATTAGCCTAACTGTCACTTCCAAACTTCCTGTTTTTGTGTGTACCCTGCAATAGATTGGCACCCTGTCCAGGGTGTACCCTGCCTCATACACTAAGTCTTCCAGGCCAGCTGTGACCCTGCACACAGAATAAGCCACATAGAAAATAAATGAATAAATGAATGAATGAATGAATGAATGAATGGAACTTATGTTAAATAATATGTCATGAATGCCTTTGTAGCTACACACTGACGTTTTTATAGAGTTTATTTACATTAATGGATGTTCTGCATTTAGCTAGCTATACAATGTTAATCAGATCTTAGCGTAGGTAGTATTACAGTAGCTAGCAAGCAGTGGAGGAGACTTTGAGCTTGGTTGCAAGAAGCCACCTGTGCCGTCATTAACCAATAGACATTAAGAGTAAAATTAGGTTACCTAAATTTGAGTCTCATGTATCTGTTTCTAGCTACATACCTGGCATGTTGATCTTAATCGTTATGCTGTCTGATCTTATCTTACATGAATGTACTAGCTAGCTAGCTAACAGTGCCACAGCACCTCTTTTAAACACAGGGCGCTGAACAAAACTCTAAATGATATCTGAAGAACTTCTCCTATGAAGGATGTATACTTGTGGGCAAAAAAAAGGCACTGTTTCAGAAGGGTCAAATTATTGGGGTGCATCAAGCAAAGAAAACAACGGAGGCCAATAAGGAGATTTGCCTCCGAGTGGCGCAGTGGTAAAGTGCTCGCCCTATCATCCGGAGATCGCTGGTTCGATTCCCGGGTGATGCTG
>JAQMYG010000008.1:4409242-4419721 GCA_030014215.1 Clariallabes teugelsi
CAAACAGGAAGTTAATATCACCAACCATTCCCATTTTATTAAGGTGTATCCATATAAATGGCCCACCCTGTATAATTCAAGGGCGTAACCACTGAGCTCCCACTGCCTTATTTAAAACGTCTGCACCATTCAAATGTTTCACCGCGGCTAAGAGTCTCATCACCGCACTGCATTTAAAGTCTTCTGTAGACATTAATCAGGTTTTACTCTTCTTTTCATTCACCAGAAAGACCCTTTTTGACTTGAACGCCAGTCATACTTCAATAATACATCAGTTTTGAGCTAATGTCACAGATGAAGCTGAAACCTAACTGAGTATTCCTTTAATGTTCCCCAATCCTGCCATCCTCTCACTCACTGAAAGCAGTGCCTTCTCTCACTGCAGCGACAGTTTGATTCGGATTCAATTTTAGCGCAGGGCTGCGCTTCATCACGCTGCATGGAGCGGTATGAGACGTGAGTAAAAGTGAGCCTGTGATGAAGGCAGGAACAGAGGACCTCTGCTTCACCTCTCAGCGTCCCCCGGGCCAAAGCGACGGACAGGATAATGACAGTCGCTTTCCTTCTGGAAACTCCGCTCACTTACAGTAGGAGCCTTATATAGAAGCACAAAAATTCCCTTTTTCAAAATGGCGTGGGCTGGGACAGAAGGAGAGGGAGTGATAAAAGGAGAGAAGGAGATGCACAGAGAGAAAGAGGGAGATGTTCTAAAAATAAAACATCTGTTCATGTAGGAGGACAGAAAGCAGCAAGAAAGGAAAAGGAAAGAGAGAGAGACGGAGAGACAGAGAGACAGAGAGAGAGAGAGAGAGGAGTTTAAAGGAAAAGTTCGGCCTGAAACACATTAAACATGTTTATATTGAAATATTTGTGATGGGTTCAGAGACTCTGGTGTTAATTTACGGGTTGGCTGCATCGTTGTTATTCCTGACGAAGTTCTTGCTAGCACAGGTCTTCTTGATTTAGTTTAATAGAATAAAACATTTTAATGATATCACACATGAAGATAAGTGATGGCCACTTAGCGCCTAAATCTGCTCAGTTCTGACGATGCTCATTGTGAAGAAGGTAGTGCAACGCTTTATGATATAGGCTAGGCTCAGCTAGTTAGCAATCAATGAGATGACAAGCGCGGTGGCATTAACGATGGTATTAGCAGGCAAATTTGAAGCTCTGATCCACTTGACCAGATGTGATTGCTGGACGGATTAAAGCTCTGCCGCATCTTTAGGTCTCTTTAAGACTCTTAGCTGGGATCATTATGAGCAAACAGTTGACTTGCATTGTGGGTTGTGTAGGAAAGTGAGACAAGATGTCCATGAAGGAAGTTGAAACCAATAACAAATAAGTAATCTCGGAAATTTATTACGTAAACACTGACATGCAAGTCATTCAGGGTCGATTTTTCCTTTGAGTCTCGATGATCGAGGAGAGTCCGGAGAAGAGCAGAGCAAACAGGAGGAAATTAAGTAACATCAGAGAAGGAGAGAGAAAGGGAAAAGCGATCAAGTGTCTCTCTCTGTGTGTGTGTGTGTGTGTGTGTGTTTGTGTGTGTGTGTGTGTGTGTGTGTAAGCTTTGGCGTATTGCTGCGATGGAGAAAAAAACTAGTATGGTATTATAATGATCTATTGGTTCATGAATCCGGTTGCACCTGTAACAGATCTTTCATGAATGCACAAGGTAATGATAAGACTAATAAAAATGAAAGAACTGAAAGAAAATGGATTTAGATTTTTTCTCATTCTCAACATCCCCCTTTGTCCTTTTTTTGTTTTCTCTTCCTGGAAGTCCATCTGCTTTTCATTCAAGCACGAAATTTGTTTCAGGAGGCCATATTAACACCTCTCCCTCTCTCTCCATCTCTCTCTCTCTCTCTCTCTCTGTCTGTCTGTCTTTCATCATTTGCTCCCTCACCCAAGTCTTAACACTCTCTCGTCGGTACACACACAGGCTCCAGATTCCCCCTTTCGGCACTACTCAAATAAATAAGCTAACTTTTCTTTACCCACTTTTCACGTCAGCATTCCATGGCGCTCCGTCTCAAACGATGACATCACAGCTGGAACAGAAAAAGGGCTGCTGCAAGGGCCAAAAAGCGGGATACATTCCCATGAATTTGCTTAGACCACCCTAAAAGTTTGAACTAGCAGAGATTCTAGCACCGTATCCCTCTCTGTGAGTTGATTCTTCCACTGAATTTCTTCAATTTGTACATTTTTTGCAACGTCATGGATGGAGTGGTCCTTTTTAGTTAAATGTACTCAAATTAGGTCCCTGGAAGGTCCTGAAGGATTGATAACATATAACCAGAAGGTTTTTGATTTCATTCATTCATTCATTCATTCATCATCTATACTGCTTATCCAGATACAGGGTCATGAGAGCCTGTAGACTATCCCAGGAGACTTTGGGAACGAGGCGGAGTACACCCTGGACGGGGTGCCAATCCATCAAAGGGCACACAGACATACTACGGACAAGGAAACCGGAGAAACTGGAGGAAACATACCAAGGATGGGGAGAATATGCAAACTCCATACAAACACACACGCACAGACCCAAGGCAAGAATCACCATCATGATACACATGCATGATTTTTAGTTTGTCTGTTTTTATAAAAATTTTTATGTTAAAGTAGTGGATATCACTATTAATTACGAGTCAGTGGGTTTAATCTAGCGCTCGCTAAAACAAGCATTAAGCTGTCCAAGGCGGCATGGTGGCGTAGTGGTTAGAACAGCACCCTTGCACCTCCAGGGTCTGTGTTCGATTCCCACCTCAGGTCTTTGTGCGTAGAGTTTGCATTCCCGAATTGTGTGTGTGCACCCTGTGATGGATTGCAATTGTGTCCAGGGTAACGAAAGTTGGTCTAGATAAGGTAGGTGTATGGCATATGCTGTAAATGTACAGGATAAGATGAATAAGCAAGTGCAGGTTGCAATTTTAAAATTATTGTCATACTGATTTTGTTGTTTGACTGGTTTTGTTTTTTAGCATGGAAAAAGAAGTGCATGACTAAAACACTACTCACGCCATAATTAATCTGATAAACACAATAAGATGCTTATACACTGAATATATTACAGTGCAGTGCATTCAAGGGCTGGAATGGCATGTTTGGGCCTGTTGCCAAAAAGGAGGCGGGGTCATTCTGTAGGAGTGCGCCGGATCAGCCAATCGCATTCCAGGATATGGCACGTGTGCTTGTTAAGCCACGCCCTGCGTCCTCCAACACGCTCGTGCACGCTGAACTTTCGGCAGTCTAGAAGCGGGACAGCGGAGACGGAGAGAGAGGAGCGGAGCTGTGTGTGACACCGGGGGGAAAGAGGGGGAAAAAGTGACGTTATTCGAGTTTAACTACATTCAACGCGTTATTTCTTGAGTTTGACGAAGTTTGAAAGTTTCATTCCGGAAACTGTTCGCGGTGTATTTTTTATTATTATTATTTTTTTTTTCTTGACTCGCTTGCTTGTTTTAACTTTTCTCTACAAAGAAAAAAAATAGAGAAAATGCCTGGGAAATATATACTACGTTTGGATATAAAGTTCAACAAACTCGGTTGAAGAATAAGAAGAGGAAGAAAATCAACATTTCTGCAAAAAGAGGGGCTCCGTTTCCAAGGTAACGGAGCGCGCGCCGGGCGGATGTGTGCGCGCCGCCATTTTGCGCACAGGTGCTGCTGTTAAATAAGAACTGAAGAAGAAGAAGAAGAACAAACAAACGGAAAGAGCTCGTGCGCGGATTTTGAATGCCTTTGCGGGGGGTTTGCTGGTGGCTGTGCTGCACGCGAGGCTTCCGTTTGTTGGGGCGCGAGCATGGAGGGAGAGACGAGCTCGAGGAGGAAGAGGAGGAGGAGGACTCCTTCGAGTTGCGCAATAAGGAGGAGTGCACGCGCCACTGCGCGCCGGTACGTGAACGTCATCACAGTAATAATAACAATAAGTTTAGAGCAGGACAGTCTTGAGTGACAGCCTTGTCAGTGTGTAAAGTTATTTGTGTTTGTTTTGTTTTGCGATGTTGCATCACACATTTATACTTATACTTATTATTATTATTATTATTATTATTATATGAATGTGGATTATATTATAACACACTATCTGGACCAACAAAAAAAAAGTATTTGGCCAAACCTGTTAATTATGTCCCCAGTTAAGGACAATCTTAATGCTTCAGCGTACTATACCAGACATCTTGGACGATGCTATGCTTCCAACTTTGTGGCAGCAGTTTGGTGAAGGCCCCTTTTATATTCCAGCATGACTGTGCTCCCGTGCACAAAGCAAGGACTATAAAGACACGGTTTGACGTGGTTCCACTGAAGCACTTGATCACCTTTTGTGCACTTTTAGTATGAACTGGAACGGAGATTGCGAGCCAGACCTTCTCGTCCAACATCGGTGCCTGACCTCATAAATGCTCTACAGAATGAATGGGCAGGAATTCCCACAGAAACACTCCAAAATATTGTGGACGGCCTTCCAAGGACAGTGGAAGCAATTATAGCTGCGAAAGGGGGACCGACTCCATATTGAAGTACATATATTTGGATACAGGTTTGGCCAAACACTTTAGTCCATCTAGTGTATATTTAATGTCATGTGGCATCGGTGCAATGCACAAGATCTTCATTTAATATTAATGTCAGTCATCAGAAGAGGGATCGATTCTCAGTGATCTCGGGCTGTTTCTGCCAAATGTACTGGTTTGATTATTTTATCAATACTGGGATTTTCACCCATGTAGAGTTTGCACAAACAACAACTACAACAACGAACAAAAAAAGTAGTTCTGATGATCGTCAGCCTAATTCGAGCAGGATACAATGGCTCAAATAATTACTCTTTACAAACGAGGTGAGCAGAAAAGTATATCAGAACACACACACACGCGTCACACGCTCCTGTCAATTGGTGCTGCTTTCAGTTAAGGGACTCGAACACGGATCCCAGTGCACTTGTAGTAGGTAGTGTGAACATTTACATTTACATTTAGGCATTTGGCAGATGCTCTTATCCAGATCGACTTACATTTGTATTTCATTATACATGTGAGTAGTTGAGGGTTAAGGGCCTCGCTCAAGGGCCCAACAGAGACAACTTGGCAGTTGGCACAAGTTTTTACCGCCGGATGACTGTGCTGACGCAACCATCCAATTTCCTAACCGGACTTTTATTAATATTATAGAAACATTGCAGCTGAACATGAGGTGAATGTTGAACCTGGTGCTATATAATAAATACAGACTCGTTCGTCTATTTAATAAGCAATCGTTTTTTTATAAGTAGTTTGTCTGTTGAGTATTACTATACAAAGAAGTTTACTTTTCTGTTTTATCAGTGGAGAGTTTAATTTTTCAAATCTCCAAAATATCACAATGGTACATCCAGTAGCCTGAATCGTTACCCCAGTTCAAGACACCCTAGAGCTGAAACTGCTGATACGTACCGTGCAAAAAGTTAAAACTCCTCCGCAAAAACACTCCAGGCTTTTTTACCTTCCCTTTTTAACATCAACCTCAGCTTGTTGCTACGGTAACCAAACACTCAGCAAATGCAGGCTAGCATGTTAGTGCCGCTAGTCAGTTCAAGGCTTGCAGGACCTGCTGGGCTAGTCGTGTCGCACGCCACATGTGTAGAGCGACAAAAAAAAAACAGTCTGTAATCCCAGACGGCCTCTTTTTCTTTTCTTTTTTTGCATACAGCGAGTGCAGTACGTGAGCTGTAGGGTGTAGGAGCCGTTATTTCACGCTCTAATTACCGCTCTTGTATGAACAGTAGGGCAGAGGTGCGGCCACCCGATTGGTCGGAGGTAGATTTCAGTTGGCGTGTTGTTCACTATGGTTACAGGTGCGACACTGCAGCGTGTTCACAGGGCTGATGGAGATGAGATCGATACGTCCCACAGTTTGCTTTAGTGCAGCTGATTAATTACATCAAAGTACGTGCAGATGAGAATCACATGCATGGTAATAGCTGTAGAAAAAAATAGCTTTTTTTCTAGAAGAACATGCTTGTTTAAGTTTTATTTAGGAAGGAGTATCCAGTGCCGCTAAAAACTCAGACTCGGAGGTAAAGTTGTACAGTATGTTTACAAAAAAATAAAACCAAATAAAACAATGGGTGTGTGTTAAGCACTTCCAGAAAACCATGTTTTTTATTTTAACGGGATGTTTTTACAACATAACCATAACAATAAAAACTGTTTAAATAAAAATAAAAAAATATTGAAAAATGATCAACCCTGGGGTAGGAGCAGTAAATCTTGAAATGAGTTGTCATTCATTACTTTTTTGTAAGAGCACACATTTGAACGTGCAATAATCGCAGCGTAGCAGGGTTTTATTTGCCGTGTTTATCTTTTGAAAACAGATTTTTTAAATGTATATTCTGGAAGAGCGCCAACGATTTAACGAGTCGCGCGCAAGACTCGTTATCAAAAGTCAGATTTTTACTTCGGATCACGAGATACCGTTCCGATAGCATTAGCAGACTGCTGTACCGTCTGATTCCTGTATTAAGAGAGAACGAGTTCGATTTATCTCATCGCTCATTTTCAGATCGCCGGAAATAACGAATCGCCGTTCCCAAGCTCCTCGAACCAGCATCATTTTACTTACACCGTCTTCACAAGAGAAACGTCTCAGTCACGAAAGGTGTATCGCTTAACCCTGAAACGTGTGTGCGTGTGAGATCCTGTTGTTTTAAACAGGGGGGAAAAGAAACTAGCACCGGTGCCTTCTTCAAACTGCCGTGTCCTTCAGACGCATTACATCATCACCAGCGTACGTCTGATGTAATTCCAACAAAGACTTTTGACATGCTTCATTATCAGGCCCGGTCCTGGGTGTGTTTACTTCCTGGCTGTTAGTCAGTCTAGCCACACGTGCGCACACACACATACGCGCACACACACACACACCTACCACATACAGCAAGAGTGGTCATCTAACGTCTAAGGTCATTGTGTTGTCCCTGTAGAGTGTGTAAAGGGCTATTGTTGACACACACAACATTAGGAGAGTGGGTGAGACGGCGTGGTGGATATAAAAGTCGATTAAAGACAGAAAAGCAGACAGAGAGAAATGTGTGTGTGTGTGGGGGGGGGATAATTCGATTCTGCCAGCCTTAGGTGTGTACTGATACTATATATTATATCATATTTATATCAAAGCCTGTGTAAAGGCATTTACAGCTCAGTTCCACAAAGACTGACCCAAAAAAAAGAAAAAAAAGATGACATCTCTGTGTGTGTGTGTGTGTGTGTGTGTGTGTGTGTGTGTGTGTGTGTGTGTGTGTGTGTGTTTATACAAACATACACCGAACTGAATATCTTAAACTCCAAAAGCAAATCTTAAATCTCGAATCAGTCTCCGCGTTGTGTGTAATCAGTTAATCAGTGTTACGATGAGGGTTTTATCCGAGCAAGAGTTTGCAGAGACAGACACCAACATGTCTTTGCCGTCTGACTCACTCGGAGGCTTATGTGGATAGGTAAATACACGCACACACACACACACACACGCACAGTCTGTGCTGCCCTGAATCCTATACCTAATCAATAAGCAACTGCCCCAGGAGCTTTTAGGCTGCTTCCTGATGCCTCCTTTTGTCCTTACATCATCCATTCATCATTCCCTCCCTCCTGGTTTTTCCTTCTTAATCCCTCTTTCATGCTAAAACGATCCAGCAGAAATAGATGTCACTCATCAGAGACTCATCATAGAGCCAGCAAAGCTTTAAAAAAAAAATAAATAAAAAGTAAAAAAAAAAAAAAAATGTATGTCATGTTGTTTTGAGTTCATCCCAGAAAATGAAACATAACATGCTCTATACATTCATGCGTTTTTTTTTTTGTTTTGTTTTTTTCAGAAGGGTTAAATTATCGGGGTGTAACAAGCAAAGAAAACAACTAATGAGATTTAAAACGGGTTAAGGACCCATCTATATGTTTTTAAAGCTTTGAAGAAAAGCACTGAACCACCGTCTTAAACACTTGGTGAAGTTTGATCAACAGTAAAAAAAAACAAAAAAAAAACTAGAGCTATGTTTAATAGTGGGAGTAAGAGCATTTCCATACACACACGCACAATGTGATGAGAACTCACAGGATTGGGACTGAACAGCTGTGTGTATAGTTTTATAAACCAATTATTTAGAAATGCTAAAATCAAAACAAAAATATATAGAAGTCTTTTAACGAGGAACGATTTCCACCAACAGTTCCCACATGTGCACTCAGTCACATGACTAGTACTCGGGCACGGCTCGAATCACGTATGAAAGCCAAGACGGGAGTCTAGAATGGACGCTGTGCGTTTCTCATCTCAACTACACCGCCACAGCTAATAAGTAGCAAGGCATGCAGGAGGGTAGAAATCCCGAAATAGCAATATTAGGCGCGAAGGAAGACTTCCTATTTCTTCATACAGTGCTTCTCTTTTACGTTTATCGGTGTCTCACAAACCAACACGGTGCGCACTGCCACCTGCTGCGTCGGAGAGTGTAAATACTAAAGCTAGCTCGAGTACGCGACTAATGTGAAAGCAGGTCAGCATGAATACATCCTTACATAAGTCTTTAAATAACCATGCACAACTTTTATACACCTTTTGAATGAGTTGCCCATCAGTTAATGTTAGCTACAACTTAGTCACTTAGTCATGTGGCTTAATTTGCAGAAGCTGGAAGACTGAACACTCAATCCTCTAATCCAGGTTTGGGAATAACTGAAGTAAGAAGAAAGCTCCCGTAATGAAAGTCACAGAACAGGATAGATGTGTCTATAATAAGTACTGTTAAATTCTATGATGTTATTATCTGCAGTTGTTATTATTATTAGTTCTGCTCTGTCTTTGTGTAACAGCGCAGCAGCGATCAGGTCACGACTCATGGTTTATTCACGGCAGCTGCAGGGATTATTGATATCTCGGCCGCGCCAGCAAAAGCACACTTCCTCCTAAACGCCGATCAATAGTCCTCATCCGGCCCCGGACTATTGACCCCAAAGCCGCCTACCTCCCCTCCGAGAAACCCCGTCTCATTATGTCTCACACGAGGCTCCGCTCTGCCACTTCTATAACAGCTAAACAGCAAAACCTTAACACCCATCCCACCCCCACCCCATCCCTCGCGAGTCTTTTGTACCTGGACCGGAGTCAAGCCGAAACTTTTATAGCCGCACCGGAGAAGTCCGGCATCAAGGGCTACGGAAAGGTTTAGTCATTATACAGCGAGCTGAAGGAACCAGTTAATGTTCAACTGAAACTGATCACTGACATACAGGAGAGTGTGTGTGTGTGTGTGTGTGTGTGTGTGTGTACGGGGATGAGGAGAGTTGGCAGCGATCCGGGAAAGCTCTATCCGGAAACTTCTTTTGGTGTATTCACACAGAGACCTTCTCTACTGCAGTCGCCCGACACCGCTCACACACACTCCGACAGGTGGTCAGACCCCACAAATGTGTGTGTGTTCTTTGCTATTAACAGTTTTTTTTTTTTCGTGTCTGACTATAAGCCAAGCACAAACACCAGTGTCCCTCTAAATACACACTGTTCGTCTGAGTAGCGTTGCATCTGTGTGTGTGTGACTGTGTGTGTTTCAGTTCAGCCTTTATTTCGTTCACTCTTTCACTGAATTTCCCGAATCCTGAATGAGATCCTGATCCTCAGGTGTCGCTTTGAAGCAACATGTGTGAAGATAAAATAAATATTGGCACCCATGACGGTCGAGACAGACCCATCCTGTCTCGTACGTTTAAAAAAAAAAAAATTTTTTTTTTATAAACAGTGCCGCTAGATTTCTTTAATCGTCCTGACACCATGGCGTCGCCACATCGTCCCCTCCTAAAGCGGTTATTATTTCGGTCTGAGATCCCCTTGATTTGGATGACACTCACTGGTGCGACAGGACACTAATCCAAGCAGCTCGAGGTTAAACGTCTTGCTCAACAGCTGCTCCTGGGATTTGACCTCGCAAACCTCACAGTGACCACTGGACCCGTTTCTACAGAGCTTTTACGACACACAAGTCAGTTACAACAGCGACGCTAGATTGGTCTTCTTCTTGGCCCCTTCACACTTCTTCTTCTTCTTCTTCTTCTTCTTTCTGTCTTTCATTCACTCCCCTCCCTTCATGTCTTATTTTAGCTCTGGAAGGCCTCCCTTAGTCATTCTGGCTTTTCCATGTTTTTGAAGAAATACAAAACCCCCTTTTTTTTCCCCTTTTTTCCCCCCCCTAGACGCTTTCGATGCATCTTGACGGCGTTATGATGCCACCGGCACGCCGCACCAGCTGCCGCTGTAATTGTGTGATGTCCTGAGCATCATGGGGAAAAAAATAAATAAATAAACTGGTTTCTGGCACAAAGCAGACGGTAAAATCGGTGTAACGTCGTTCTGCCCCGGCCAAATGTCTGTGTTCTTGACGTTTTCAAGCTCTGTGTCGGGTAAAATAAACCAAGTAGTGTTAGGAATCGT
>JAQMYG010000008.1:4499258-4511575 GCA_030014215.1 Clariallabes teugelsi
AGCGCTGTGAAAAACAACATTCATTCATTATTTAAAAAATTTATTTGTTAGTTTTAAGGCCCAATTTCAGAAACCAGTTTTTTTTGTTTGTTGTTGTTTTGTTTGTTTTAATCCCTGGTTAAATACCCGGCAAATTTGCCTCTTTAATATCCACCTTCTGACTTGAACACTAGGTGTCGCTATAAGCTATAAAAACAGAACCGTATGAGCTCCTGGACGTCTGACGTTACTGACGGTGCGTCTCGATTGAAGTACACTTCACAGTGTGTTCAGCCATGTTAAGTGTGATTCCAAACCGCAGGGAGCGAAAATGTTTAGTTTCAAGGGAACTGAGAACGGTGTAGGGAGCAAGTGACAAGTCACACATAACCAGTTATACATATTTTAATAGCGTATGTTTTATAACATATATTATCAGTTATTGTTTCAGTACATATTCAATATTTAATGTCCGTAGTATAAAAAAAAAGAAAAACAGCAGCAGCGACAGGTATCTGAGGTGCTTACGTTACCATGGTAACGCAGGGAGGAGGTGAGGTCTGCGCCGGTGACTTCGCGGATGGTTTTGTCGAGGGAAATTCCCTTCAGGTAGGGAGTAGGGAGCACCTTGTGAAGTACACTTCGAGGAAATGAAACGCAGCTAAATGTGAACTTTGTAGTAACTCTGAAATGGGCGTGTCTGAATTTGATCCTGGACCAGTTTGATTTTGAAATCGATTTTAGGTTCCACCCTAGACTGTTCAAGTGCAAACCAAAAGCGAAAATATAGTTGCAAGCAATGATGCCAGTTTGGGCCCTAAATATTTGTTGAGTGCGTTAGTGTGTGTGTGTGTGTGTGTGTGTGTGAGAGGGAGAGGTGGGTGTGTGTGTGTGACGAGTAAATGTGTTTGTGCATGTTTGTGTGAGTCTGTGTGTTAACATTTGTGATGTGTGTGTGATGTATGTGTGTGTTTCTGCGTGCGGGCGTGTGAGACAGAGATGGGAGTGTGTGTGAGTGTTAACATTTGTTGTGTGTATGTGTGTGATATATGGGTGTGTTCATGTATGCGTGCGTGTGTGCATCTGTGTGAGTGCGAGAGTGTTAACATTTGTAATGTGTGTGATATGTGCGCTTGTGTGAGAGATGCGAGTGTGTGAGTGTTAACATTTGTGATGTGTACGTGTGTACAATAGGCCGCAGACGCTGGAAAAAAAGCATCACACTATGATGTCACTGAACGTGATGTCACTGAACGTGTCACTGAATATAATGTCTCTTAATATAAGACCACACAAAGTTATTAACCACTTTTCAGCGTAAGTCTGAATGTGTCTTTAGATCACATCGGCCCGGTTTGTTGACGATTGTATAAATTCCCTAGGAGGAGTATATTAAAAACCATCGGGTGCGTTTTTGCGAACGACCCAAACCTGCCTCCTGTTAGGTTTAGCCCAGGACATGCAGTGCGAAAGTTGTTCGGCTCAATGAGCTCTAAATGTGTACGGAGTTTTGTGTGCCTACGTGAAAGTGTGTATGAGCTATGCAGCAAAATCACACCCGTGGCCTGGAGCTCTCAATCCCAGGCATCCGAATGGCAGCAGATTCCAACCTGTCTACCAATTTTCATAAGTTTCTGAGCATGTTAAGACCCCCAAAAAGTCCTAAAGGTTGGGGGAAAAAAAACTATAGGGTCCTGCGCACCCTATAGTGCTTGAGATTTAAATATAGTTGCAAGCAACGATGAGCGGGCCCATGCGCCATCGCTACTCCGGTGCACCTGAAAGACATGTACCGATACCGTTATGACATCATTTTAGAAAAGGAGAAATTTAAAGCATCACACAATGATGTCACTCAATGTGATGTCAAAAAAATAATTGACTTCCTGTTGACCCTCAGGCATCCTAACGGCAGCAGATTCCAACCTGTCTGCCGATTTCCATGACTTTTTGAGCATGTTAAGACTCCCAAAATGCCCTGGATGCTGGGGGGGAAAACAAATCCTTGGAAGAACAAGAGGGCCCTCACACACTACGCCGACATACGGCTGATGTCATAGTGCTCGGGCCCTAATTAGGGATGCGAACCACAGCAGTGGCTGAATCACGTGTCCTTTTTACAGCACATTACATGTGCATTTAATTTGATTGCAGTGTGAACGTCACCTTAAACAAGTACCGGACTAAATACAGAGAAAGCTTTAATTTAATTCGCACTAGTGAAAGAATACTCGTGTACAAACCCCATCACTGATGGAATCAATTTAAGGTGGTAAAAATAAAAACAAAAATTGTATTTTTCATTTTTGTTTGTTTTTATTTACTCGTTACAGGTATACAAGGAGAGAAGCCTCTACGTGAAGGAGTGGAAGAAACGCAAAAGACTGGTAAACCTCTCCTGCTCTCCAGAAATGAAATGACTGATGCGGAATTAGAAGGAATGTATTGTACAGATATAATGTGGTGTAAGAGTATCTGTTCAGTTCTTTACTCTGATTGGACAGAAGGTGTAGAAACTCTTTCTTTTGAACGTGTCAGCGTTTTATTCACTGGGGCTTGCATTTTAAAAGGCGATGCTAATTAAGAAGAAATGCGCTATATAATTGTTGATGATTATTATTATTATTTTTTACATAAAATGAAAGGAGTCTCCAGTGTCAGCATTTTTGTCTTACGATGGTTATATTTGTTCCTAAATTTAACCATAAAAGTAAAATGTATGATTTGTGATTAATTTGTTAATTCATAAAAATAGTCAAATTTGTTGACAAAATGCTGAAGCATAAGAGCATGCGTATTACCCCAATGCATCTCTGATTACTTTCCTCTAACAGCATGTTTCTGAGTGTTTTATTTATTTATTTTTGCGTGTTGTTTCTGATTGTCCAGGCCACCGATATGATCGGCGCCATTCTCGAGGGTTACCCGAAGAGCAAGAAAGAATTCCTGGTGAGATCGATATCGATATTTGTTTAAAAAATATATGTTCTGACATTTTGACAGTCTAAATGTTTCTGAGGCGTGAATCTGCAGCCGTGGACAAACCTGTAACACCCAGGACATTATTTAACCCGTGTGTCCTGTGTCTCTGGGTCCGGTCAGGAGGAGGTCGGAGTCGAAACCGACGAGGATCATAAAGTGACCGTTCCTGTGGTCTGACACCAGAACCGAGGAAACTCCAGAGCCGGGAACGAGGTCCGCATCAGAGGAGACTCCCTGAAGCATCACTACTAGTATTATTCATGGCTTGTGTGATTTGAATTAGAAGAAAAAAAAACTAATGTAAATAGGTTTCAACATGTCATGTTTATTTTATTTTTTTTCCGATTACAAAGAGCGTTCATACAAAAATATTCCGATGACGATAATCTCTGGATACAATCAGCAGAGGTCTTAAGCACAGAGTGATGCACTGAGCTGTGTTTTTTCGTGGACCGTCCCACGGTATGGCTAAAAGACAGAAAGAGTCCCTTTTCCTCCAGCACTGCAACAATTAAACAACTCTAAAATAAATCCTAATCGTACATAGAAATCTGTATATATTTTATTTTTTTCCTGAGATGGTTGTTTCATTGTATTCATCTTATTTCTTTTGCGTTTGATCCAGGACTGGAATTAATCCTTGTATGTAAAAAGAAAATAAAAATGTAATTGAAAATGTCTTGAATAATAAATAGCTCAACAGAAATCATTTTCTTCTCATTTAAAAAAAATAATATATAAATATGCTAGCTAAAACCGCCCCCTTGTGCTGGAAACTTGGTACTGCGTCACCTGATTTGCATACCAGACTCTGATTGGCTCTTATTTTGTAACACTTTTTCTTCTTTTCAAGCTCTTTTCCAAACTCATAAAAATACCTTGTACTAAAGTTAAAGGTGTCCCTAAAGACAAATCTTAACGTCTTACATTAAAAAAAAAAAAAAAGTTTCTTTTTTCCCTTTCCCATGTGATTTGTGCGCACATTCCACACCGCAGTCAAGGCACCTGAACGAGCAGTTGTTTTGCATCTGGGAACAGTACGACTTCTCGCTACGTTCGGTCTTACCTTAGCGAAACCGTCGTTCTGTAATTAAAAGTTGTGCTTTGCGATCTGGATACGAGGTAACGAACAAGAAAGAACGTGTGATAGTTCAGCGTGTAGATAACATTCTCGAAAACACACACCCGTAAAACGGTCTGAAAATAACAGTCTGATTCAGAGATAAGCAAGAGAGAGCGCGCGCGCACACACTTAGCATGCATAATAAAACACTGACGTTATTGCATCGGTTTTAAGAGCTGCTGATAAACACCACGTGGAACTGGGGTGTGTTAGCGAGCACTACCGAGTCGCGTGGGACTGGCGTGATCGCACTTCCTTTTTTTGCACACCGAGGGGTCAACACAGTTTAAGTGTGTAAGAGCTGCTTCAGCAGAATGTCTCCTGCATTTTAAAGCTGAAGAGATTCCCTTTTCAAGTTAGAGGTCTGATGTTTCTTCCGGAGGGATTTTCCAGGCTGTATTTCAAGGATGCTGCTTCGTTCTTGCTCCAGAGTGAGTAGTTTTAAGTGAACCAAGACCTTCACCATGCTGGATCACAAATGCGAACCAAGGGCATTACCGTTCTTGTAAAAATGCTTTAAGTTGTTGAGTAATTCGTTAAAGTGAAATATTTGCTTTGCTGGTGCAGTCAGAAGCAGGGCGGAAATGTGTTTCCATACACCACACTAGGCCTTGGCCTGGGAAAGATCTCAGAGACTTGCCCTTCAAACATTATTTAAAAGCTCCAGCTTTGCCACTGTGCCGTCACTGGTTCTGGAGCTTCCAGTTGGGAAAGTGCCAGACATCCAGAGATTTGCTACGGTTCTGGAAAATCCATTTGGAAACGCTCCAGAGATCCTGTTGGGAAAGTTGCAACGATCCAGTTTTGAAAAGCTACAGAAATCTTATTTGCTCATTTGGAAAAATTCCAAGGATCCCCCATTCGCTAAGGTTCTGGAGATCCTATTGGGAAAGCTGCAGTGAACCCATTTGCTCATTTGGAAATATTTCAGAGATCCCATTCGCTAAGCTCTGTTGATCATTTCCAAGTTTCTGGAAATCCCGTTTGGGAAAGCTGAAGAGATCCCATTAGCTAAGGTTCTGGAGCTCCTAACTGGAAAAGCTCCACAGATCCCATTTGCTAAGCTCCTATCTGGGAAGGTTCTGGAGTGCCAATTCAAAAAGATTTGTTTTCCCATTTGCCAAAAGGCCTAGTGCACCCATGAACTAACAGTCTGGATCTCCATCTCGGATTTAACAGTCCCATTTCTTATTTAAAAAGTCCCAGTTTCTCATTTTGGAAGGACTTCACATTCGGGAAGTCCGAGACCTCTTAAGCACCTTATAAAGTTTTGGAATCTCAGTGAAAACATGTCTTCTATATGTATCCAGAGGCTACATATAGAATGAGTGGATATAAAGTAAACGGGATATCAGTTAAAGTAATTACACGTCAGAGTTTAGAAATATGGACTCCCAGAAATCCTTTAAGAGCAGAAAACCCTGGCCCAAACATGGCTGAGTTTAAGAACACACGGTCAGATATGAGAATGGCGAGTGCTCTGTGGGCGAGTGGTGGTCCAGCACTAAGTGGTGATGTAATTTTGTTTTGACATTGTGAAGCAAAGATGACAAACCAAGGCTTGTCTAATGCTCGCTTGAGGCTGAAAGCGGCCCAGATACGTGATCAGGTCTGCATCATTTCTGAGATGTCGGATATGATGTCATCGTGAGAAAACGGTGGTGTGATTTTGTATATTGTGATCCCTCACTCGAGTTGAACCTGGAACACACCCCAGTCCATGTGGCTGTCTTTTGTCGCACAATGCAAACAAACAAGCGCATATTAACCTCCATATCTTCTGCCTTATACGAAGGCAAGAACTGTGTCTATTTCACGAATTACGTTACTTCCCCAGTCTCACCAACTTTCAGTTTTGTCACTCTTTAACTACTACTGCAGGAAAAACCAAGCGGCTCAGCGTGTATCACGTGTTGCATTGTGTGACAGGCACTTACGACCCTGTAATTATAACAATAACAATAATAATCACGATGAAAAATAACATCAACAACAATAATAATATGTGCCTTTGGTAGAGTCGATAGGCAAGGAGGAACCTGAAGTTCTTCATATCTGCACATCCTGAGTGTGTGTGAGAGAGAGAGAGAGAGATCTCCAGCACGTTAATACAGCTGGCCGTTCAGCTGCCTCAGGACTCCCATCACAAACTCCCTCAGCGTCTGTGAAAAACACACATTTTAAAACAGAACAGTAACCATGTCTCTGCGATAAACAACTTTTTCACACTTATACAGGTAGTCCTCAACTTACGAACGAACTCCATTCCGGGAGCATGTTTGTAAGTCGGATTTGTTCTTAAATCGGACAAAGTGAGTCTTATACGCCCTTGACATGAATATACAATGTAAAGCATATCTCTGTCCCCTTTCTCAACACTGCCAAAAACCATAAGTGTGCCTAAGGAAATGAATCTCATTCCTCATGTCAAATGTAGCAGCGTCATCTCTGCGCCTTTAAATCGCGAGGCGAATCCCGGACACCATTCTGTCTCAGAGCTGTTTTCCACTGTATTGGACTGTGAACTCTTGGAGGATTTTCCCGAAATTAGGATTATTCTCCATCAGGACAGCTTTACAGGACAGACATTTTCTATCATCGTGATCCTGGACTGATTCATTGAAACCAGACGTAGCATGATGGCTGAACCAGATCATTGATTGATAGTAATGTCTGGTCACCAGTCATCCTTTTCTATGAAGGCTGATGGAGACAGGGTGTTAATCTACTGTAGGTGTATGAGCCTCTGAGCATGGATGTGTGTGTACAGTACGTGACACGTGTGTGTCAGGGTGTGTAACCTGCGGTTTGCAGTGCTCCTCGATCCAGCTGAAGACGCAGGCCGAGAGCTCCTGGAAGCTGCTGACGGACACCGAGGTGATGAACGACTGGAACAGAGAATCCATGATATTCTGAAACACGCTGAACTTCACCTGATCGGAAACCTGCTCGGTCCCCTGCTGAGGATTGTTCTGGTGAGCCTTCACGATCTGCTCGTAGTTCCTGTACGACACACAGATGCAACATTGTAAACAGGTGGGTTGAATAAAAGACGTGTATACAAAAGAAAGAAAAAAAAAATCCATATTTCTCCGACATTCTCTCAGTGATGGCGCAGGATTACATTAAACTCACTATAGTGGAACCTTGGATTACGAGCATAATTCGTTCCGGAAGCGGGCTCGTATTTCAAAACACTTGTGAACCAAATCGAATTTTCCCATAAGAAATAATGGAAATTCACATTATTCGTTCCACAGCCCAAAAAATACATAAAAATAATTAATACAAAATCTAAAGTAAAAATAAAACAAATTAACCTGCACTTTACCTTTAAAAAAAAAAGTAAAAATAAATCCCGAAAGATAAGTGTTTCCGTTTGTGCGTGCAGGCGACGTGTTTGTGTGTGTGTGTGTGTATGTGTATGTGTGTGTGAAGTTAAAGTAAGGAGCCCCTCCCCCTCTCCCCCTTCTCGTCTTACACAGTTAAGATTAATTAAACACAGTTACACACCAAGACCCAGCAGGAGGGACGATTACCCAGAATTCCGCAGCGCAAAAGAGAGAAAAACCGTTGGCTCAGTTGTGATCACGTGACGCTCGGCATCAAAACAAGAAGCGCATGCGTGATACATGATACTCGGTACTAGTAAACCAAGACTTATTTAAAATGTATTTATTAAAAATCTTTGCTCGTCTTGCGGAACACTCGCAGACCGCGTTACTCGCAATCCCAGGTTTCACTCTATGATTATTTTAAAGGAGAAACATTTTATGATTTTTTTTTTTAAGTCTAGGATTCATATCGTACAATCTGATTTTGAGAAAATTCTTGCATAACAATGGACAAGCTGTAAAGCAAGCTCGGGTTTTGGTGGAATTAAGAACACTGTGAAATAAAACCTAGAGGAAAACACCTCAGCACCCCCCCCCCCCCCCTTTGTTTCATCATGGTGAACTTTGCTCGTGTGTCACGCTGTTATCATCGTCCTCTTAGCAGCTAAGATAAAGCCTGATCAATGCCGCCAAAAACTCACACACTAACAATTAGAAGTGTGGGGCTTTAATATTGAATGGGGATATTTATAAAGTTGTAATATTTATAGAATCGAATCAGCATTTGGGTGATTCCCGTCCATACTAATATTTGTATGTATTAAGCATTAAACTAATTTACTTACTCACTCACTCTTACTCATCATCTAGAATGGTTTATCCTCTATTCAGGGTGGGGTGGGGTGTTGGTGGGGTGGTAGGGATATCCCAGGAGGCTTAGAGCACGAGACGGGGCACTGAACAGGGTGCTAAACTAATTGATTCGAACCAATATAATATATGTTATAATGTAAGGGATTTAAAGGGTAGTGGAGACAAATAAATTAATAATAAATAAATGAATAAATGAATATCACATCACATTATAACATGGACTTGGCCAGAAGAACAAGATCTTACAACAAGGTTCTTTAGGTGCTTTTTTTCCTAAATATTGTAAAAGTTTTTCTGGTTTCGTCTTGCCAAATAAGTTTTTTTTAATTTTTTAAATTTTGTTTTGGTAGAAATTGTATAAACTTTAATAAATACGCATATGGGTTAAATTTGTATGGCCTATATGGCACCTTGTATATACGACTTGGTCATGTCTGGATTCGAATGGGTGAAAGCATCTTTTCCCCCACCACTGGGTTTATTTCATATAATTAGTTGTTTTGGTAATCTTCCCTTTCTGCTTGCCATTTATTTAATTTATACTGATTTATCAATGGCTTGAGGTCAGAAGGTGGGATTTGACGTTCCCTAATTGTTTTTATAAGGGCTTGTTCGTTTCCCGTAATTCTACCTACTTATTAGTACGACATTAGAACACACCATTTTTTCCTGCCTTGTTAAGGGGCACTCCTTGTTTTACATTTTTTTATTTTATGAGTATCATATTAAAATAATAAAGTATATAAACAAACAAAAAAAGACTTTAGTCCCTCCTCGTTTGACTAAATGTGTTTTTTTTTTTTGTAAATGTAACAACCTCTTGACTTACGTGAACCCTGCACCTTCACCCTTCCACTTTTTTGAAACTCACTCACGTTTTCATTATCTTCAGCGCCATCACTTCCTTCCTCAGCATGGACACTTCCTCTTCTTGCTTTTTCTTCTCTTTGTGAAGAAACTGAATGTAGTCTATGGCTGCAAACACACACACGCGCACATAGGCTGTTTTTTTTTTTGTTTTTTTTTTAAATACGTGAATCGACTGAATCAAAATTCTTGACATTCTTGACAAATTGTTAAAAACAAAAAACAATCACAATTTCAGCGTTGTGATTCCAACATCTCATCAGATTCAGTGTCAACGTTTCCATGACAACAAGTGTAACTTTTTATAGAGTATTCTGCAATATCCCGAGTCATTGATCTGATTTTATTTTATTAAATTTTTTCTGTAAACTCGGTTTCCTTGCCATCACGCTCACCATAAATGGTGAATATTCTTCCACGTTTCAAATTACTAACAGATTATCTCCTCTTTTTTTTTTTTTTAGCGCTATCAGTCTAATCGTTTGCCCGATGAGCCGAATCTCTTACTTTTCTGCAGCACCGTTGCTTTGCTGATCTTCTGCGCGGCCATGGCGAACTCAGACTGCTGCTGGCACGTGGGCACGATGGTCTGCAGGTCGTCGTAGCCTTTCTATAGGGGTGCAAGTCAAAATATTCATCAGTAATGTGCTGTGGAGAAAACTGGAAATTCTCTCATCAGCTCATTTATCTCTAATGAACATGTAGTGAATAAAGACACAAACTCACTCGCGTGATGTAATACAAACACTGTACTGTGACACAAGAGGTGCCAATACTTTTAGGGCCTGGTCATATTATTATTGTACTACGGCAATTCAGTACCTTACCTTGATAGCGTCTCTGCGTTTCTGCTCGGCCTGTGTGTGCGCTTGCCTCCTGCGGTCTTTATACGAGTCCTTGGTCTCGTGTTTATAATCGCTGTCTTCATCATCTGAGACAAATGAAGAGACAGACAAGACTTTTTTCATCCTGAGAGAGAATTTACATTTATGCTGACGGACAGGGACAGAGACCACACCCATTACGCTGTCAGGCACAAAGGCCACGCCTCCTTAAAGCTGACTGACAGGTATATAGAACACACCTACTGTACTATATGATCATCCTCCTTTACTGTGACAGGTACAAAGACCACACCTACTACACTCTGTAGTTCACAAAAGATCACGCCTCCTTCAAACTGACTGACAGAAATACAGACCACGCCCACTACATGATCATCCTCAAAGACCACGCCTCCTTCAATGTGACAGAAGCAAAGACAACGAGTACTAATCAGAGGTTCATGAAAGCCACACCTACTTCAAGTTGACTGACAGGTACAGTGACCACACCTACTACTTGATCCTCAATGGCCACGCCTTCTTCACTGTGATAGGTATAGAGACCACACCTACTCTACACTGTGGTTCATGAAAGCCACACCTCCACCAAGCTGACTAACATGTATAGAAACCACACCTACTACACCGTCAGACAAAAAGACCACGCCTCCTTCACTGTGACATGACAGGTACAGAGACCACATCTACTACATGGTAATTCCAAATGGCCACGCCTCCTTCACTGTGACAGGTATAGAGACCACACCCACTACATGGCCAGGCACAATAGCCACGCCTCCTTAACTGTGACAGGTACTGAGACCACATCCTGTCAGTCACAGAGACCACGTCTCCTTTACTGGATCGGGTATAAAGACCACACATGTAGAGACCACACCCAAATGTGATGCTTTTAGTGTCACACACAAAGTGGCCACGCCTCCTTCACTGGGCGTAACCAGCATAAAAGACACCGGTGGAGTTTATAGTAGTTGTTCAATTTAAAACATTTCTTTCTTTATTCTGTACACATTTTGTTCTTGATTAAAAAACTTTATTCATTTTTTTTAATTTACAGACCCTTGCTACTAATTCTATTGAACTATTTATCAAACTTATTTAATATATAAAAATTCACCCCGAAGACCTGAATAATAACCCGAGAGCAGGACAGGAACGGTCACCTGTGTTTGGTACGGATGACGCGCTGGTGGAGCCGATACTGTTAGCTCTGGAGACCACGGATCCCTTCCGTGCATTTTCCGCAAAGAAATCTGTCAAAAGAGAATCCGAGAGCATAAAATCGATGTTAAATCGTTGAACATTATGACACGCAGAAAGATCTGAACGTGAACTCACTGTGGTCGAAGCTGGTGTCGCTGAAAGTGCCGTCTGACTGCTGAGCCATGGAGAGGTGGAGAGAGTCGAGCGGGGAAAATAGGACAAACTCAGATCAGCTCGAATAAAAGGGACATGCGGAGGTAGCGATCACATTCAACACACACACACACACACACACACAAACACACACACACCTGGCCAACACGTTCTGCTTTTATTCCCCTGCATCTAGGACACAAAACACCCCCTGGTGCGAGATGTGCTCAAATCACGTCTTTTTTACTTTCAACACCAGCAATCTGAATCATCATGTTTTTGTGGTTTATTAATAAAACTGGAACACGGCGGACACACAGGTGAACAGACATAAAGACGGGTTCATACAGACGGAATAAACAAGCAAATAGACAGGGCAGGGATCCAAACAGGAAAGTGGACACGTTAACAGATTGGACTAGGAGGCATATAAACATAGACTGACATCTAAAGTGAAAATAATGGACATGCATAGACACAAAGTATAACCGGTGGACTAACAGACAGACAGGTAGATAAGACTGACAGGAGGACATATTGACAGACAGGCAGGTAGAAGGACAAGCAAATGCAGTGAGACAAGCGGACACATTAACAGACATGCAAACAGGTAGACAGGCATACAGACATATTATACGAGATAGACACAGAGACAGACAGAAACACATCATAAGGAAAATACAGTCACCTATTAGACAAACAGACATACAGAGAGACAGCCAGGCAAATGCAGGGACAGACAGGCAGACAGACAGACAGACGAAGGAAGGGACAGACAGGCAGGCAGACAGACAGACAGACGAAGGAAGGGACAGACAGACAGACAGGCACACAAAGGAAGGGACAGACAGACAGACGGGGGGACAGACAGGCAGGCACACGAGGGGACAGACAGACAGGGGGACAGACAGACAGGCACACGGAGGGACAGACAGACAGACAGACAGGCACACGGGG
>JAQMYG010000008.1:4531755-4541760 GCA_030014215.1 Clariallabes teugelsi
CATTATCTCGGCATTTAACAACTTTAAAGATGTAAGAATAGGTCATATACTTCCCCTATGAAAATAGCTGATTCTTTAGATTCAAGATTGAAAATGAAGTCACCTAAATTGCGCAATACCCTGCTTGGGTTGCCTCATGTGACTTGTATCAGTCCTAAAGTTTTGAAAGATTCCAGGGCATCTGACTGAGATCCAAGATGTGTAACATTTCCTTAGCAACTACCTGGTCAGGGTCGCGGTGGTTTCATTAACAGTAGGTGATTAACTAACAGACGGAGCTGAGACCAATCATGAACTGGAGTGAATTAGCAGAGATTGAGGAACCATTAGAACCAGAACCCACACATCCTAAAAAATGACATTTTAGAAAGTGAAATATTCTTGAATCTAGCCAACCTATAAAAACAACCTATAATTGCTTAAAAGAAGTTTGCAACTAACTGATTATATGATTATTGAGCTTATTTCTAGTCAAAAACTGAAATTGCCAGCGAAAACATTTTTTGTTCTGTTGGCAGAGAATTTTGCTTCTTTCAAGAAATAAATTCCTTAAAAACTAACAACATTATCAAAATAAGATACAATCAAAACAAAAAACAACAATAGAACAAGACATTTTTGCTTGGAATTTTAATAACATTTGATAATAAGCATAATAATCTTATATTTGCTTTGTTGTAATCTTATTTTGAGTATGATAAAGTAAAGTATAGTATAGATAAGTTTGGCTAGATTCAAGAATATTTCACTTCTTAAGATGTATTTTTTCGCTGTGGTGAAATTCCTAGGGTTTTCCACAAAAAAAGCAAAAACTATCTTTTGATCTCATATTTTTTATCTCTCTGATATCATAACAAGTGAAATATTCTTGAATCTAGAAAGTCAGACTTTATCTATAATAACATCTATACTTTCTTATATTAAAATATAAGATTATTAAGCTTATTTCTAATCAAAATTGACTAAAAATTTTAAGCAAAAAATGCATTGTTTATAGAAAAATAAAATTTCACTAGTTTTAGCAATTTATTTCCTGAATAAAGCAAAATTACGCTTACAATTTTAGTGACATTTGACTAATGATAAGCTTAATAATCTTATGCTTTATTTATTGTAATCTTATTTTATGAAATGATAGTTTTGGCTAGATTAAAGAATATTTCACTTGCTTAGATATTTAAAAAAAAAAATAGAACATGGAGGTAGCGGCCCATATTTAATATTCAAGTGTTCAATATATTAGAAATATATCCTATGAATAGGCTCTGCATCCATGTTGTTCAGTGTAATTACATTAGTTGTGGTTAAACATTCAATTCATTATGCTAATATCTAGGAAGTAGAAGCTTCTATCTATCTATCTATCTATCTATCTATCTATCTATCTATCTATCTATCTATCTATCTATCTATAGATCTGTGTGTGCTTAGCTGTGTGCCTCAATAGAGTACTCAGATTTTTTAGATTCTAAAAAATGTAAATGCTATAATATATCAATCTCTCTCTCTCTCTCTCTCTCTCTCTTTCTCTGACAGGTGAGTGGAGAGAAGAACAGGTTTGAGAAGCTTATGGAGTATTTCAGCAGTGACGACAGCAACATTGACTTCATGGTGAGTTTGTTTCTTAATTCATCGTTGCACTTCTTCTATAACACATGGATATATACCTTACATTTGGTTATGCCTTACATCATTATATATACAGTACCTTACAACTCTGATCTTCTCATTTTCTCAAGAATAAACTCATTATTATTATTATTATTATTATTATTATTATGTACCATTGAGCCCCCTGTGAGGGCATGGTGGCTCAGGCGGCTAAGGCTTTAGGTTGTTGCTCTGAGGATCTGGTTTTGAGCCCGGCTGTCAGTGGGTTGCCATCCCTCTGCATTTATATTAATATTACCAAAAACAGTATTAGTTTATGTATCTTGTTCGAAGTAATTCCGTTATATTCAGTATATAATAAATAGTTTATGTACAGTACATTTAATTGCAGGGTGTCTTTTAGGGTGTTTTTTTTTTTCTGATTGCGCACAGTGCCTTATAAAGCTGATATTTATAAAAACCTAATTGTTAGTAAGGAACATTTATTTTGCGAATAGTGCGTTTCTTATTATCACTCATGCTTTGCAAAAAAGATCATAATACAAATATTTCAAAATGTTCAGCTTAAGCATACTGTATATATTTAGAATAGATATCACATATTGTTATTTTTTCCATCTAAAATATGAAACATATATAGTATTGTATGCTTCTTTATAAATAGAGAACAATATTTCAAGCTTAAAATGACTTTAACAATTCTATATTAGGTTTATTTGAAGATGATGTCATCCCTTTGCCAGCATCATTACAGTAATTTCAGTTGCCATGGTGACAGTTACCAGTAACAAACCACTGCTACCGCACCTTGTAATGTGTCTCACTCCTTCCCACGTGTTTTCTGTCTGACTGTAGGTGGCGTGTATGCAGTTCATCAACATTGTGGTTCACTCGGTGGAAAACATGAATTTCCGGGTACACCTTCAGTACGAGTTCACGCAGCTCGGCCTCGATCAGTATTTAGAGGTGAGTTCAGATCATTTTCACCCAGCTGTGGCTTCTCACAACGCTATTTATACAACACTGATTTGTACTTTAAGAAAAGCAACTCAACTGTTCTCATGAAAAGTCACCAGACTAAGTTCCTCCTGTCAGTCAGAGGAGATGTTGAGTCACTGTAACGTTCCTGTTAAAGCTAAAAAAAAAGAATTCTGCACATTTCTGCATAAGAAGGATGCACAATAATATAGTTATTTTTACACTGTGGCCTCGCACCTCCTGCATCAAGTCTACTGTATGCATATGGAGTTTGCATGTTCTCCCCGTGCTTGGTGGGTTTCCTCCCACAGTCCAAAGACATGCAGTGTATGGTAATTGGCTTTCCCAAATTGACCCGGAGTGTGTGAATGTGTGTGTGTGTGTGTGTGTGTGTGTGGATTAGCACCCTGTCCAGCCAAGTCTCCTGGGATAGATAACAGGATTCCCTTGATCATGTGCACAGGATAAGCGGTGTAGAAAATGAATAAATGAATGAATGAATATATTTTAAGAAAGTATAAATGATCACTCTTCTTTTCATCAATTACACCAATCATCAACATCAATCAATTACATCAATCATATATACAAAGTCACCCATAAAAATGGCACACAAGCTCAGTAAAACCTATCAGCTGTTTTACTTATAGTTCTGTGCAAAAGTCTTGGGCACATACAAAAATATGGCATAAGCAAAAGATGCTTTTGAAAACATTTCTGCATAAAAGAAACTTCTATAAAGAGAAATATAGAGTTTTAGACACGGATTTGTGAAGTTTTATAAGAAAACAGTTGTTAGGTTTTACTGAGCATGCTGGAGAATATGAGTTCTTCTGATAACACACTCGCTCCTTTCTATTTTCATACAAATCCAAGGAGCGTACATTAGGCTTTTTGTTTCCGTCTGAAAACTGGTCTGTCTTGTACTATTTTATTTATTTATTTATTTTTTTACAGCCATGCATATATGGAAATACTAAATAATTTCGTACATAATTATGCAGACATGATAAACATATATAACAAAAATTGGTACAGCATATAATATGGTGCCTAAGACTTTTGCACAGTACTGTATGTATATAGTATCTCACAAAAGTAAGTACACCCCTCACATTTCAGCAACCACTTTATTATATGTTCTCAAGGGACGATACTATAGAAATGAAACTTGGATCTACTTTAGAGTCGTCAATGTGCAGCTTGTATAGCAGTACAGATTTCCTGTTCTCTAACAATAACTCAACATAAAGACTTTGTTGTCGAAATAGCTGGCAACGAAAATGAGTACACGCTAAGTGAACATGTCAAAACTGTATCCAAAGTGTCAATATGTATGTATGAGCACCATTGTTATTTAGCATGGTCTTAATCCTCCAGAGCTGCACATGTTGTTGCTGGGATCCTCTTCCTCTCCTACATAATGATATAACAGAGTTGGTGGATGTTAGACACATGGCACTTCACCACCTTTTGCTCCACAGGTGCATACTCGGCCACTGACAAACACACGAACATGATGAATAGGTCATGTGACTTTGCATGGTTAAAGATGTCCAGCTGTTATCACTTTTGTAATCACTTTTGTTGCCAGCTATTTTGACAATAATGCCTGTATAATAATGGAGTTATTTTCAGAGGACAGTAAATCTGTACTGTTCTACAATCTGCACATTGACGACTCTAAAATATATCCAAGTTTCATTACTATAGTATTGTCCTTTGAGAGGATATACTAAAATGTTTGCTGAAATTAGAGGGGTGTACTTACTTTTGTGAGTGGGTGGATTTCGCTCATCCGACCTGAAGACTTTTTTAATATTGAACCACAGGTACAGTATATCTCTAAATGCTAAAGCACTGATAACCGATGGAATAATAACCAAGGGTTTTAAAGTCCACATAGACATCCAATATGGAGAATCCACCCTCAAAGCCACTGTGAATTAGCGGTTACTATAGAAACGACAAAGCGTTTAAAGACATTAATGTAAACCTAATGTGTTTTCTCAGTCCTTGAAGTTGACAGAGAGCGAGAAGCTGCAGGTCCAGATCCAGGCGTATCTGGATAACGTGTTCGACGTGGGCGCTTTGCTGGAGGACGCAGAGAACAAAGGAGGACTAGTGGAACATCTGGAGGAGCTGCAGGAACACAACGCACAGGTGAGGTTGAGTTTGAATGGTGCAAACATTTTAAAAAGGCTGTACATAGTACCGTATTTAGGAACTCCTGGGAGGCCGGCGTTTCAGGCTGAAGCAGTCGGTCTGATATAAGTGCATTAGTTTGTAGAAATTAGTAGAATTAGTAGAAATAATGGCAGCCGAAAAAGAAACAAACAAACAAACAAACAAACAAACAAGCAAACAAACAAACTAATCATCAAAAGTCCCGGTTTGACTTGAACGCCCCTCTCATATCTCTCTATCTAGCTTTATGGTTACCAGTGCTGGATAGTTTCCAAATTAGTGTCTGTCACAGCTTTACCGTCCAGGACACTGTGATGACCCCGGACAAGGGGCGAGCCGGACAGTTTTACGGATCGAGACGTCTCCATGGTTACCGCCTGATATTTGAGACGTGCGTGCTAAATGGTTCGCGGCACGCATGACAAACGGAGATCGAAATCTTAAAATAGAAATAGAACTTAATTCTGCAAAACGGACTGTGTGCATTATTCTGTCATGCATTATTATAATCTTTTTTGAGGAAATATACTGTATGCTTCTCTGCTTTCTCAGAAAAAGACGCACGCACTTCTTAGCAGGTCCTGTCGCTCTGCTGTGTGTCAGATTTCCCACATTGGCATTGACATTTGGGGTCCACCTTGTGGAGAACAGAAATTTTTATATTAGTTCATGCAGTTCATTTTTCTATTATTGATGCTATTAGCCTGAAGTTTGAGGTTTAAAAGGTTAAATTCTGTCTGCTCAGATTGTATCTTGGTCCTGTTTCTCAACATGTAACCGGATTGATGTATGAAAAAGGCATGATCATGATCAGTTACACATGATGAATAAATGAGGGCATTTGCGGAAGAGGAAGAGAGAGACCGTGGCCTTATAAAGTCTGATAACGGGAACGATTTAAGCCGTTCGTGCTGAATTACGTCTCTGATTCACATGCAAATGAACAAGGAGACAACCTGATTGATTAACGTAGTGACCGGTCCTATACAAAGTCCATTTCTATACAAGTTGTGTGAGAATGTGCTCTTATATGACTTGTGTCTGTGTGTATGTGTGTGTGTGTGTGTGTAGCTGAGTGCTAAGCTGCAGGAATATGAGAATGGAGCGATGGAGAAAGTGGCTGAACTCGAGCAGCAGCTCATGCAGGTCACTAAAGAGTCAGCGATTCTCAAGGTACCGTACAGCTTCCTCTCCGTCTGTCTCTCTGTCACACTGTCTCTCACTCTGAGAAAGTTCTCTTTCTCAGACTTCATCACACTGTCTCTCTGTCTCTCTCTCTCCGTCTCTCTCTACCATGTGTCTGAGCATGTTTAAGAGCAAAAACATGATCTGAAGGGCTGTGTTTTAAGCCACCTTCACTCACACGGAGACACCTTGTCTCTCTCATCTCCCGTTCCATGTCTCAGGAGAGCTTGCGGGAGTCGTGCGGTCAGGTCAGCGCTTTGCAGCAGCGTGAGCGCGAGCGTGAGATCCAGAGAGAGCGAGAGAAAGAGCAGGAGCGCGTGTCTCAGCCGTCTCAGCTGAGAAGACAGAGCGTTGAGAACAGAGACGCCGAGGAGCAGAGGGACAGCAAGCTCGAGGTAAAACTGAGGGAGCTGCAGGACAAAGGTTTGGTGAGGCTCGAGAGGACGTCCTCGGGGTCCCTGGACATTGAGGTCATCCCCGGGACTGTGGTGCAGACCGTTCTTGCTGGTGCTACCGAACCGGGTACGAATCAGATTCACTGTGGAGCTTTCGGGGGTTTTATTCTTATGATTTAAAGAAAAGATCTAAATCTTGTTTAATGATTTACAGACTCAGCACCAGCCAATCTGGCTGCTCCATCGGCAGCTCCTCCTCCGCCTCCTCCTCCTCCTCCACTACCTGGTCAGGAAGCTTCTCCCGCCGCTTCTGTCGCGCCACCACCCCCACCTCCACCTCCTCCTCCTCCTCCTCCAGGGTGTGGAGGCCCGCCTCCACCACCACCCCCTCCTCCTCCTCCAGGTGGAGGCCCGCCTCCTCCCCCGCCCCCACCTGGGTGTGGCCCGCCTCCTCCACCAGGAGCCGCTCCTGCGGCCGAAACAGGTAAATATGCATTATATACAATCTGACACACATGTGCATGGAAAAAATAAGATACATCAATACGAATACCCTGTTTTTTTTCCCTTTTCTTCATTTTTGTGCAAAAGTTAAGAGCAGAAAGCCGATCCAGACGAAGTTCCGCATGCCGCAGCTCAACTGGCAGGCACTGAAACCCAACCAGTTGGAAGGAACTGTGTTTAAAGAGCTGGATGATGAGCATCTCTTACAGGTGAGGTGGGGGAGCGGAGGCAGGACTTATAATATTTTAATAAAATATGTTTAATGTCTTCAAATTATATTTTACATGTTATTAAAATTAGCGAAGAGGAGTTTCCTTAAATGTTTTTTTAAAAATATAAACTAATAATGTAAAATACAACAATAATTATATATTTATTTATTTATTTAAAATGTTTACTTTAAATATACTGCATTTATTAAAAAAAAATTATATTAAATTATTATATAATTATATTAGTATAGCATGATGTCATTAAACAACATACTATAATATGATATAATTTATTCATCTATAATTTGTATTTCAAACCAATATTATTTCTAATGTTTTGATGTAAAGTAGTTTCGATAGCATTTTTTATAATTCATGTCAATGTGTCAATATATTCGCAATTTAAATAAGATTAATAATTAATAAATATTATTATTGGCCAATGCAATTAATTTTATTCAATGATAAAATGATACAATTATTTTAAATATTCAGCATAAATTCCTGCTTAAAATTATTATTTTTTTTTTTACATATTTGTATTTTAAAACACAAATAAAGAAATATTATTCATAATATTCATGTTATAATTCTAGTGATTTTTTATAACTAGTAATATTTACTAATATTTTCATATCGTTTACTAATTATTATTAATATTTTCTAATTCATAATGTCAAACTTCAAAGGATCTTAACTTCAAAGACTCCTCTCTGATGGCTTTTTAAGGTTGTGATTTGGAAATTTTAAGGTTTTAATAAATGTGTGTGTGTTAAGCTGTTACTTATTGCTCTATGTGTTTCTCCCTCACAGGAGTTGAACATGGACATGTTTGCAGAAAAGTTTAAGACGAAGGCTCAGGGTCCTCCAGCTGATCTCTCCAAGATGAAGGTGAAGGCTCAGAAAGCTCCCACTAAAGTTTCTCTTCTGGAGGCGAACAAGGCCAAGAACCTCGCCATCACCCTGCGTAAGGCGGGCATGAGTCCCGACGCTATCTGCACCGCCATCCAGACGTACGTACAGCACCGAGCTCGCGGATTTAAACCAGGCTGAGGTTTTAATCATACACCAGTTTAACCTGTGCTGAAAGGGTTAATTTGGGATTTAATCTAAATAATTGTTATTTTTACTTATATGTCATTATCAAATTCAAATTTTATTGAATCTCAATTTTTATCCATCAAACTCAGTGATATGTTTATCATGATTGTGACCAAAGAAAGGAAGAATAAGTAAATAAATAAATAAATGGATAACATTAAAATGAAATTACACAAAAAGTAACATGTATATTTTAAAGTAAAATTTACATGCTTACAAGAGAAAATATAAAATAAGAATATAATTCTTTGTTTTTCATACTTCACATAGTAGAAAAGTAAAAAAAAAATGCTTCTTGTCAATTATTTAAAAATAATCTTTCAGAGTCACCATTTTTTGTTTCATGTAAAAGTTACATGTAAAACTATGCAATAGCAGTTGGGAGAACACTATCTTGACTTCCTGACTTTATTCTCCCTCTTCCACCTCTAGTTATGATCAGCAGGCCCTGAGCCTGGACTTCCTGGAGCTCCTGGAGCGCTTCATCCCATCTGATTACGAGATGAAGCTGCTGCAGAACTACGTGAAGGAGGGACGTCCCCTCGAGGAGCTGTCCGAGGAGGACCGCTTCATCATGAACTTCGGTAAAATCCCGCGCCTCGCTCAGCGAATCAGCACGCTCACCTTCATGGGCAACTTCCCCGAGATGGTCAAGCGGCTGCAGCCGGTCAGTACAGCCAAGTTAAACAATGAAGGATGGGTATTCAGAGTGTGTACAAAGTCAGTCATAACTTCTTATCCTTGTTTCCATAGCAACTGAACTCCATCATCGCGGCATCGATATCGCTAAAGTCTTCCAGTAAGCTGAAGAAGATCTTAGAGGTGAGTGCTGTCAATCAAAATGTTTCAGGTCTTCTCTATACCGGGCTTGGACATGGACAGGATGATAGGATTAGGTGCAAAACAAACATACTACTGATTTACAGTAACTGGGTTAAGGACGTAAACAAAAGTGAATTACTTATTAGAATGAGAATTATTAGAATTATTTATTAGAATGCATAATAAAAATCTAATAAAACCTTTAAATACTATATATAGACAGTAATTATTGTTTTTTTTATGTCTGATGTCTGAGGTTTATGGAAGGAGTCTCCAGTGTCAGCACTTTGTTAACCATAATAAAAAAAATATATAAATACAGCATTTACTATAACTTTATTTTAATGTCTTGAAATGTTATTAAATATTTTGATTCTAAACATTTCCCCCGTAGATCATCCTGGCTTTCGGGAACTACATGAACAGCAGTAAGAGAGGCGCGGCCTACGGTTTCCGTCTGCAGAGTCTCGATCTGGTGAGTTCTGACCCTCGAGCAGCTTCTGAATCATGGCTTAAGATTTGAAATGTTTCTGGATGCTGCTTTATATTATAAATCTCTCACAGTGTTTCTCTAACACATATTCTAAATAAATAGATAAATAAATAAATAAATAAAATAAGGCCCAGTTTAAACTGGACACAGTGGACAATGAGACGTCTGGGATGAATATGATGATACGGACGTAAAAGCAACACATCAGGCCATAACCTTTTGGTTAATCAGAAAGTTTTATGAACTTTCTCCAATAAAATTACTGATGCAAAGGTATGAGCACTGTGAAATTCCATCAGTTAAGTGTAATGAGTCAAAACCTTGAACATTTGGTGACTCACTAGGTATGTAAGTGTCAGCTAAATTCAATAAAACAATGCCTGGCTGATTATAGAAATTTTTTTAAAAAATCCTGTATATTTCTATATATAATATTATATACGGCGGCACGGTGGTGTAGTGGTTAGCACTGTCGCCTTGCACCTCCAGGGTCTGGGTTCGATTCCCGGCCAGGCTC
>JAQMYG010000008.1:4565516-4576897 GCA_030014215.1 Clariallabes teugelsi
ATATAGATTTTCTCCCTCTCTGTTTCAGCCTGTTTTTATGTGTGCACGCGCGTAATTTGACACAGTCTTCTCTCACACACACACACACACACACACACACACACACACACACACACTCTCTCTCTCTCTTGCCTTTAAACGGAAACACTTATCTGTCGGGATTTATTTTTACTTTTTTTTAAAGGTAAAGTGCAGGTTAATTTTTTTTGTTTTATTTTTACCTTATATTTTGTATTAATTATTTATGTATTTATTTTTTTGGCCTGCGGAACAAATAATTTGAGTTTCCATTATTTCCTATAGGAAAATCTGCTTTGATTTACGAGTGTTTTGGAATACGTTTTACATAATTCCGGACCGAATTATGCTCGTAATCCAAGGTTCCATTGTAGTTCTTAAAAATGGTGTCCAGAGAATAGGAGAGCTGGGCAGAGCAGGGGGGAAGAACTCTTGGTATGTGAGGTCACAATAGGGGGGAAATCTGATTTGCTTGTTTAAGCATTGGACAATATAAAAATAGAAAAGGACAAAAAAAAGAAAAAAATATTTGTTTTTCCTCATGTTTTTATGTTCACATAGACTGGACCCCCAGTCTGAATGTCTAAAATCACTAAAAAAACCCTGAAAAGTAATAGGTGGCGCTATCGACAAAAACCAGTCTAAGCAATGTGTTGAATTTATGATAAGGTTCGAGATCTCACCCTGCTTTTGTTTTGTTCCGTTTTAATTCCAACCCCCAACCCCGGAGGTGCGAAGTGACGGTACTAACAACTAAGCCGCCATGCTGCCTCCTTTGTCATTCTTTTAATTAAATTCCTTCATGAATTTGTATGAAGTATTTAAGGACCTAAAGCAAGACAACATTAATCGCGAGAAAATGCCATTTTTCCAAAACTTTCATAATTGCTTGGCTCATTAAAACTTAATCCGGGATTGCACTTGTTTATCGCAATTTGTGTGTTTGGAGACTAAAGCGATTTTCACGCTGTCTAGCTCGTAATAGGAGAGAAGCTAGACGCCGTTGTTCATTACTCAGACAGGAGGTCACCGCAAAAGAGTAACAAGCAGGAGGAATAAAGACCCGAGAAACCTTGAAACGTTCAATGGCAGATGAGAGAAAAAAAGCAGAAAAAAGAGAGAGAGAAGCTAAAGCAGTTTATTTTTATCACCAGACAGTTATGGCTGTTGGTACAGAGAATAAAAAGCATAGGATAGATGAAGTTCAGTTTCATCAGCGTGGCGTCGAGGCGATAGGGTGATGGAAAGAAGATAAAAAAGATGGAAGGTCAGAAGGGGTCAAAAGGATCGCTAAGGTGTCTCCTTATCACCTGAGAACCAGTACCCAGAACCAGGACAAGGAAAGAGATGTGCATGAGAGTATGAAATGCTAAGGGCTGAGTGTGTTCCTGGACCTTGGCTGTGCCGATACTTATGGAGGGTTTAGGTGGAACTGGAGGTCTCTGGATCTCTCCTCTTTGTACGCTCTTGGTTGCTGATACACTCGCAGGAGCAGTGCTGGTGGATGTCTTGGAATCTGGAATCTCAAAATACGGAGGCCCAAAATCAACCAGGCTGAGCTCCAGCTCGCGGATGGTCTCTTCCAGATTGTCCAGCCGCTTATAGGTGCTGTGTCTAATGTCCTCCTTGCGCTCCTGGACCTGGGATTGGACTCCATCTCCTTTGTTTGTTTCCGTCTCATCGTCGATCTCAAACGATTCCTGGATCCTCAGCTCGGTTTTCACTAACCTCGCCGGTTTCTTTGCCGTTAAAGGTGAAGGTGATTCGGTAATCCTGCCTTGCTCAAGCTCCTTTATCGTCCTGTCCAAATCTGATATCTGAGATTGTGCTTGATTGGTGGATGGATCACGTTTCCATAGTGACAGACGCGGAGTCTTGACAACGTAGCTGCTGTAACTGAGACCTCCAGTGCTCTGGGTTGGTTTGGCCAAGTTGGAAACCTGCGTCGTGGTTGGTTTCCTTGATGAAGCCGGACATCCTGTCCGGACAATCTGAGGGACGTATGAAGAGGAAGGTTTATCCGGAGGCTGTGAATTAGATATCATGAATTATACCTTGTTGTTTATCGCTAAAGTAGTAAAAAAAAGTATGCAGGAATCGTCGTCTTACCAGTGTGTCAGGGTTTGTTTGGTGGAGACTTTTCTGCAACGGCGTGAACTGCTGATATGGGAACATGCAGAAGTCTAAAACACACTTTATCAGCAAGATGGCATTCCATACACATACGTTATAAAGAACAGGATGTGGTATTAGTCAACATTGTCTTGCAAAATTCTTATGAACAGGGTCTGGTTGCACAAGCGTTTGGATATAAATACCACACCTTTAATATTTAATTGTCTGGTTTTAAAAGCCTGAGACATAGCATGGGCTTACACAAGCCAGATTCCTAGCTTTCCCCGGAGAGTCCCTGTGTCCCTCAAGATGTCCCAGGACTACGTTCACAGGAACCAAACCTCTGGCTTTCAGGCCTTTCCATACTGTAGCTACAACCCATGTTGTGTTTCTTGTTTTACTGCTTCAGAGGAAATTGGAGAAAGGACAAGGTCAAAAAATAGAGTGAAAAAAAAAAAGGAAAAATAAAGAAAAGCAAAGGGCTGACATTTCCAGCCAAGAGCATTTTAATGAATTCGCTGATCAGTAAGTGAGTCATCAGAGACAGATTCAGCAGCTTTAAAAGGTCTAAAAGTCAAACTTTATACTTGGGCAAATTCATCAAGTCAATAACTTCTTTTTCATCTCTTCAAATAAACAGAGGCGTATCGAGCGAGACAGCTCCCCTGCGATGCTTTTGCCCTATGAAAAATGACTTCATTTGCATAGCGAGCGGTGACAACGAAGCTTTTTATATATGATATTCAACGTTTCGTGTAGAGTTCAGATGCAAAGAGCTGATATCGGTGATACTTTTGTTGTCATGCAAAGCTGAGCGAGACACACTATTTTTTCCCGCAGTTTTCTTTTTCTCTTTCAATGAAGTTAACCAATTCCCGTCTTCTAGCTAATTTTACGCATCGTGACCATTGTGGCAGGCTGGAACGCTATAACACAGGCTTACAGAAATCAAGCTGCTGCATCATTTAATATCTGGAACATGTTGGTCATTAAGGAGAAAAGGTCTAAACTTGATTAAAAAACAATCCCTTAAGTACTATAAGGGTCGTTCAAGTCAAACCGGGATGTATGATTATGCAAAATAACAGAAGACGGTTTAAAACTCCCTTTATTTCTCTGTATAATCCCCTGCTACACTAATGCACTTATCCCAGTGGTCCACTAGTGCTTGGACACCATCATCAAGATAGAAAGTTTTTCACAGTACGCTGGAGGCATGATTGGACTGCCTGCTTCAGGTACAGTATGAAGCACTGGCCTCTCGGGAACTCCATGAGGAAGTGTGGCAATAACTCCCAGCCAAGTTCCTGTAATGTGTAAGTGGTGTTGGTGAATGATTGCGTGTACAGTTTACACAGACAGATGCATCTCTTTCTTTCGCAAGTTGGCGACAAGTTATCTAACAATTTTCAAGGATCAGGCATCACACTCGCTGAATGTTAAAGGGAAAGACTGCAGTGGTCTCCGAGCCACCTTAAACAGGATCGTCATTGATGGATGTACAGCATTTTGTGTCCTGTCCGATCTATTGTTCCCGACCTGACTTTTGATTCCGACTTCAATTCCCAGGATGCACTTTACCGCACATCAATAGTTCTTAATTGTTTTGTTACACCATAATCAGTTGGCTGTTTATGTTCGTTCTTTTAAAACTGTCACCCTGTGTCACCTTCAGAACTACAGTAACTAGTATTAGCATTCGGCCTAACCATAGCTCTTAGATTTTTCATTTTGTACTGTTTTAAACCCAGCCGATACTTGGTTTAGGCTTGGTTTTGGTGGAAGACTATAGACATAATCATTTTATGATTGAAGAGCAGGACTAACTCCCCTCCGGATGAGCTAACAGACTGGAGCAGTTGTCTAGTATTATAGCTACAGGTGGTTAAACACATGGTTTAATCACCACATACATGGCAACCTGCAATGCATTCTTCTAATAAGAGAGAATTTAACAAAATGCGACAGTTTACACACTTTATCCATTGTGCATCTTTTGTTACGCAGATCTGGCAACCCTTATACATAGGTTATATCTAAGCTTACACACGAATCACACAGTAAGTTTAATTACACGCTTATATAAAATTTCTCATTATAGCGAAACCAGTTGAGGATTTAAAGGCCTATCAGCCATATTAATGCCCTCCACACTGTTTATTTGTTGTAACACGAAAACTGTGATTGATGCATGATAACAACCTCAGGCGGACATAATCACATGCAGAACTGGCCGCTGTTAATTTCCCAAAGGTTACTACATTGAATGGATTTCTCCGGGCTGTTTTGCTCCGATTGTCAAACTTTTTTCAATGCATGGGAAATAAATGCATGACAAGGAATTCAAGAATTTAAAGGTCCCGTATTTGACTATTTCTTTAACAGGTCAACACACATCTCAGAGCTTTAATGTGTTAATGCTCCTGCTGAAATTCCTCCTAATGCACTTTTCATTCCTCAAACTGAGTTTATTTCACTCCTCCTCCAAACACACTGTTTCAGTGTCTATGTAAATAAGCTACTTCTGAGCCCCGCCCCTCCAGAGAAGAGCAACAAGCTGGGGGAAGGTTTCCCTTACATGATGTCACATAAGGGTGAAAGAATCTTGTTTAAGTTATTTTGTTTATATTGTTTAAGTGTCATTAGTTTTTGCTAAACGTTCAGTGCGATCTTACTGCAACCTGATAACGGGCTCTGCGGGAGTTTCCTGGAGACTGTGCCAAAAGCAGCGCGACATGTGGCGTCTCCAGCTTCGCCTTCACACTCGCTCAACCAAAAGAGAGCAATCTGCACTGCCTGCTGATGCTAATGAGCCTCGCAGTGTGTGTGTGTGTGTGTGTGTGTGTGTGTGTGCATCTCTGTCTGTGGAAATGTGTATTTACCCCTAAGGTACAGGAGCCACTGATGACAAACGCAGACCGAGTTCAAGCTCTTGTGCTTGTGTGTGTGTGTGTGTATCTGCCTGAAACACTCAGCAGGTATACATCTGGAACATTTAGCTTATTATATGGCATGCAACACCTGTGTTATAACTAAACACTTGCTTTTAGTTCTGTGTATAGTGCAAAGAAAAATTATGAGAAAAGTATAATGAGGATTGTCAAGTCTGGTAGCGGAGGATCTGGCAACCTGGCGCTTAGGCATCTCTGTAATTTCTACGTGGATTCACGTAAGCGGAAACTGTCACGTTTATTAATTTCTTTTTTCTATTTTACTGCTTTAGCTGTCTCATAACAGCAGCTGGATTTTCCAATTGTGAAAATACAGTGACGTTTATCATAGTGATACTAAAACCACAGCTGTCTTTTCAGACTAGATTCATTTTGCACAGAAATTTGCTTAGATGTAATTATGAAAAATTACACTGTACTGTATTTTACTTAGCGGTATGGTGCCTTAGTGGTTGGTACTGTACTGTCGCCTTGTACCTCCAGGGTCCGGGTTCGATTCCCGCCTCGGGGTCTGTGCGCATGGAGTTTGCATGTTCCCCATGTGCTTGGTGGGTTTCCTCCAGGTACTCCAGTTTCCTCCCACAGTCCAAACACATGCATTTTAGACTAACTGGCATTCCTAAATTGCCCGTAGTGTGTGCATGTTGATCCTACCAGGTCGTAAAATGGGAATAAATACAATGGTCACCAATGGCCTCCAAAGTCCCTAATTGGACTACAGAGGTTCCTAGATGGATGACCTACAGTAAATGTGCTCCCTTCAGGCTTGTCAGGCATATACAGTACATGTGTGTTTGTCTCTCCCCCGATTCGGACCTGGCCGATTAGCTCAACGAGGTGCCACAACAAACAATATAATTCTTCTTCTTCTCAATTCATCTTAAAACTCATCAACTTTATATCTGACATTTTTGTTTCTCTAAAGCTGCTTTGTGACAACATCCTTAATTAAAAGTGGCATGTAAATTAAATCGAACTGAATTAATCTACGGACTGGTACGGAAGGTACTGTACTGTAGGGGGTGTTTATTTTTGCTTTCATGCTTCGGTACTTTATTTTATCTTCCCTGCACCTCACTAACGGCACAACACCTCAATAACTCTATAGAAAGTCCTCCTGACTGAGAACCTTTTCCCTGTGATGAAAGATCTCGAACCTGATGGATGTGGTCTCCGCCATCATCCAGAAGGCAAGAGAGCTTGATGAACGATTCTATGAGGATGAAAATGAAATAAATCAAAAGCTATGGCTTTCTCCCTCGCCAGATCTCAATCCTACTTAACACCTTTGGAAGATTTCTGGGAAACGTGGTATAAAGTGTCTACACTAGTATTACCATCACAGGGCAGGGGTAGCTCAAAGGGTAAAGCTTTGGTCTACTGATCAGAAGATCCTACAGTAGGTTTAAACCCCGGCACCACCAATTTGCCACTGTTGAGCTCTTGAACAAGAGAGCTCTTGAACTCAGATGTATAGTGAGATAAAATAAAACGTAAGTCGGTGCTAAATGCTAGAATATAAATTATCATTAAAACACCATCTGGGGAATTATCTTCAGTAAGAACAGGTGTTTATGGTGCCAGTATTCTTCCATAGAATTGTAGAATCAAAGTCAAGGCACACTGGAGCTTTTTAATAGCTAATAAAGCACTAAAAACGACTTTATTCACTGTATGTACTGAACTGATTTCTTTCAAGATTCTACCTCCAGTTCAGCAGCAGTCTGCTCGACTTCTCTGTCCTCTCTCTCTCCACCTGCTACGTTCGGGGGCGTCGAGGCGGGCCGAGGAGCTTCGGAGACACTCCTCCTCAACTTCACGTGCGGTTTCTGAATCTCAGTTTCCTCTGATTCTGATTTCTACAAACACACACTAGTCACGGACAAATAAAGCACTTTATAAAGAAGGTGTAGAAACAGGACATCTTTCTGATGTACAGTATTACCTTCATGGTCTTAGCGGAGGAGATGACCTCCCCGCTGCGCGTGGTGAGACCCGGAGAGGTGGGGAAGCTCCTTCGGGGAGGTGGAGGTGGGGGCGATTTGGACGGCTTCTCGGTGCGATACCGTGGCACCAGGAGCTCGTCCGATCCCCGTCTGGAGCTGGCTTCCTTGCTTGAGACCTTGTGTGTGGGATGCTGAGGTTTGTTGGGTTTGTGCTCGGGTGTGGCATTGGGATTAGACAGAGGGTCGCACTGGTTAATGTTCTGGTTCTGGTTTTGGTGTTGGTTCTGCACCGGTTTGATCTGTTTAGCAGCAAAGTCCAGATCCGGGATCGCTTTCATGAGCTCGGCCTGGGTTTCCTCCAGAAGTCGGTTAATGTCCTGAGCGCTGTACTGGGTGAGACTGGCTCGCTTTTCCTCCCAGTCCCTTTCAGCTGCCTGGAGAGAGAGAGAGAGAGAGAGAGAGAGAGAGGGAGAGAATGAGTCACACTCATTGCTGGCTCAGAACTGCCAATGACATTTATTTTTTTTTATCCATTTAGATTTACTTTTAACAATGTGAAATGTCTCCAAAACATGTTAGTTCCTTTGATTATATAATTTGTCATCCTGAAGTCATCCTTTTCCAGCTTTTATTTGTTTTTCTCTGTTTTCAACAACAAGACAAAAATAACTGTTTTTTTTCTCTCTAAACTTCTTTGCTGACACTGGAGACTCCTTCCATCAACGTTAAACAATATCTCCATATAAAAACATCACTAAGCATATGTTTAATTCTTGGTAAAAAAAAAAAATGCTATATGTAAATGTTATTATTTCTATTCTTAGATTAAATGGATCCATAATTTATTTCCTTTTTTATACTGTAATTACGCTAACAAGAGGAAGACTTTTAGTCAAAAATTCAACTTTATTTACAAACCATCCCTTACAGTACATAATTCCCATTGCCTTGTAAAAATGCATGAAATTGTTTTCAACATTCATGATGACTTTGCTAGCACATCTGGAGTTATGCATCTAATTGCATTTCACATGCGTTCCCAATGTGTTACAGCTTCCTGATTCAGCCATGAGAATGATTTAAATATGTTCTTCTTTTGACAAAGGCGATTTTAAAAGCTTTTCGAAAAAAAAATATATATTTTTTTGCAATACTGTATATGCAAAATGAGGCTTTTAAATTATGATTTCATTTATTAAGGGACAACAACTGCAATCAAGCTTTTGCGACAACTCGCAATTAGTCTTTCACATCAGTGTGGAGGAATTTTGGCCCGCTCTTCTTTGCAGAATTGTTTTAATTGAGCCACATTGGAGGGTTTTTGAGCATGAACAACCTGTTTAAGATCATCTCAGTCAGATTTATAAGTCCGGACTTAGACTACGCCACTTTTCTTTAATATCCATTCAGAGTTTGCTGGTGTGTTTCTATTCATTGTTCTGCTGCATAACCCAAGTGCGCTTGAGCTTAAGATCATGAACTGATGGATGGACATTCTCTTTAAGGATTTTGAGGAGATTAGAATTCATGCGTACATCAATTACAGCAAGTCGACCAGGTCCTGAAGCTGCAAAGCCCCTGACCATCACACTACCACCACCATGTTTCACTGTTGGTATGATGTTCTTTTTATAAAATGCTTGATGTGTGCATGGGAAACTCTAAAAATCTTCCATCCTTAAGAATTTACAATTAAAAAAACAACAGGGTTATTCACTAATAAAGGATTTACTGCAAGGCTCACCCTTCCAACCAATCAGAGCACATGGTTGTCAATTAATATGTAAATGACTTTTTGGTCTGCTTAGCTTTCATGAGGTGTCAAACGTTGCTTTCGGATTGCCAGATCAGGTGGGTTTCTGCCCAACTTGGCTACTTTATCATCATTTTAGGCTGGAAAATGTCTACTAGTCTAATTTTAGTGACTTAAGTGTGCGTATGTGCATGTGTAACTGACCTACAGTATGGACTTTAGTACTGTTATTATGTGGACTGGTTTATTGTTCTGAAATGGGCAGATATTTAAGATAATTTCAGCACTGACAAGTGAGGACTTTATTAGTGTGATGTGGCAACCCTGGTCCATACCACCAGAGAGTAACAAGCTCCCAGTTCCAGTAATACTTGAGACAGTGTACATGAAACAAAAGGGCAAGAAAATGCCAGAGTTCCTCTTTGAGTCTGGTTCTTCTCAAGGTATCTTCCTCATGTCATCCTTTGGAGTTTGCTTGCAACTGCTGAATCTAGCTTTCTCATCATTTAATAAGTTATAAATCTATAAATTTCTCTGATTTCTGCTTTGTGACATTGTCCATTATTAAAAGCAATCAAAACACAAGAGGTGTTCAAGTCGAACCAGGACTTGTGATGAAATTTCCGGTGAATGAGAGCGTAAAACCAATTGACGTTTAAAGAAGGCTTCAAGCACAGTACGGTGATTAGACTCTTAGCTGCAGTAAAACATCTTAATGGTGCAAAAGTTTTAAAGAAAGCCATACGTCCATTAAGGACAATCCTGTCCAAGGTGGCTTGGAGCCCACTGCAGTCGTTCTCGTTAACTTCAAGTGAGTGGAACCCATGATCCTTGAAAATCTACGAATAACTTGCTGCCTACTTGCGGAAAAAAGAGACACAGCTGTCTGTGCAAACTGTACACACAACCATTCACCAACACCACTTAGGAACTCATCCTGAAGTTATTGCCACATCCCTCATACAGTCTTGACCTCGCTCCAAGACATTAAAGGAGTTCCTGGGAGGCCAGTGTTTTTAAACATGAAGCAGGCAGTCTGATCATGGCTCCTGCATGCTGAGAAAACTTTCTACCTTGATGGTATCCAAGCAGTAGTGAAACGCTGGGATGAGTGCATTAGTGTAGCAGGGGATTATATACAGTAGAGAAATAAAGGGAGTTCTGTTATTTTGCACAATCAAAAGTCCCGGTTTGACTTGAACACCCCTCGTAAGATTGAATTGATTCGTGACAGCAAAAAGAAACATCAAAATTCAATCTTTTATTAGACTGGGAGGTTTGAGAGAGAGAAGACGTGTAGCTGGAAAGTCTCATGCTAGCTCTAGCATGATTCTCAAAAGTTGCTTACTGCACCTTTAATCCAGGCATGGAGCTACAGTCTTAGGCCATGTCCACACGTAGCCGGATATTTTTAAAAACGGAGATTTTTCTCGCCGGTTTTCGCCTTTCGTCCCCACGCAAATGCAGTTTTGGTCATTGAAAACGGAGCTTTTGGAAAACTCCGTCCAAAGTGAAGATTTTCCAAAATTCCATTTTCAGTGGTGTTGTGTGTACAGGGGGCGGCACAGTGGTGTAGTGGTTAGCACTGTCGCCTTTCACCTCCAGGATCCGGGTTTGATTCCCGGCCAGGCTCGATTTCCGTCTCTGTGTGAATGGAGTTTGCATGTTCTCCCCGTGCTTGGTGGGTTTCCTCCAGGTACTCCGGTTTCCTCCCACAATCCAAAGATATGCAGGCTAGGCTAATTGTCGTTCCCAAATTGCCCTTAGTGTGAATGAATGAATGAGTGTGTGTGTGTGTGCCCTGCGATGGATTGGCACCTTGTCCAGGGTATACCCGATAACCCCAAAACTCCCCGAAGTTGTTCACACGTACCAGTCTGACTTCCACAGATGAGGTTTTATCAGCCCCTCCTCTGCCCCCCAGCTCCTCCAGGCCCCGCCCCTTCAGCTGCCCTGGCGACGGGTTGCCGTGGGGATGGGCGTGGCCATGAGGGCTCCAGTTAGCCAGCGTGGTCTCGTTGAGGTTGAGCGGTGGGCTGGTGGGAATCTCGAAGTCTGCGTTCTTCCTGTAGTCGTCTGCAGTGCTGTGTTTCAGAGACGGGTTACAGAACTCCTCCATGTTCTTCCTAACGCCCTCGTTCACCTGCCTGAGAACACACACACACGTAGTTACTCAGGGGTGTATGTAAATATATAGATCTAAGTCTACAGTATGTAAAAGGTCATGTGTTTGTGTGCAGTGGTGTGTACCCAAGTGTGTGTTTGTGTATGAGCAGGTGTGTGTGTGTGTGCTCTGGTGTGTACTCAGATATAGTATGTGCCTGCGAGTGCAGGTTTGTGTGTGTGTGTGTGTGTGTGCTCACTCTTGAGCTCAGTCAGGGTCTCTCCCAGTCTCCTCAGCACCGTGCTCTTCTCCTCCAGCTCCTGCACTGTGACGTGTCTGTGATTCACTGAGCTCTCCTTCTGGATCTCGTCCACTGACTTCTCCAGATCACTGCTCAACACACACACACACACGCACACACACACACACACACAAACACAAACACACACACAGAGTTAAAGATAGTTATGGAAGAAACGATTGCCACATGAAAA
>JAQMYG010000008.1:4621972-4633102 GCA_030014215.1 Clariallabes teugelsi
CTATTATCAAAAAGCCGCCACGCCCCCCCCCCCCCACACACACCCACACATAGGAGACTCAAATAAATGTCTTTAAAAAAAAGACTACAACATGAATTTTGCATAATAATTCCCATTTAAACTAATTAACTTAGAGGGTGAACTGAAAATAAATCTTGAATGCCATGCCATTAAGGATCATTTGTTAATTATAAAGATACCACATGCATGACATTCAGAGTTTAAAAGCGTAATTAAATTAGCAATAATTAATCAGACGCGCATCTAAAAACAAGAAGAATTCACCTTCTTGTCCCAATAGCCTGTTTGACCTGCTTGCTAGCTAAACTAGGCGCCTCATCGATCATCAACGATAAAATCAGAAACAGAAACGTGACTGAGAGCAACAAGATGAATCACCGGATGCCCGTCCGGATGCACCTCTCCCATTTTATCCGGGTCTGGGACCGGCACTGCATCCAGTGGCTGGGGTTTGGGCACCTATAAAATTCCATAACAATCCAGCAAACTATAAAACATGTTCCTACTCATAGTGGGATTCCAGTTAGCAGTGATATTATTCAGTTTTCACATGACCTGGGTATTGGGAGAAATTACTCACTTACTCACTCTTTCTCTAGCCTGCTTATCCTGTTTAGGATTGCAGGAGGCCTGGAGTCTATCCCAGGACACAAGTCATGGCACACCTAGGACAGGGTGCCAACCCATGGCAGGGCATATAAGCACACACACTATGGGCAATTTGGACAATCTTTTTGGCCTACCCTACAAGTCTTCGGACTGTGGGAGGAAACTGGAATTCCACCAAACTCTCCAAGCACAGGGAGAACATGCAAACTCCACACACACACATCAGAGGTGGGAATCAAACTCCAGCTGTAAGAATTTAAATTGAACCCAAACTGACAAAAAGCTACTGTAACTTCACTTTTAGCTTAAATAAACCGTTTAGACTAGTCTCATTTCAGTTGGACGCCTTAAACCAGATTTTTAAAAAATGTGTATACTGTACACCTTGCCCTATTGCCATTTAGTCAGCCTTTTCTCGTATTTACATGTCACTGGTTCCTGATACAGTGAACAGAAGGAGTGTAGAATGATTAAAAGAAGAGCTTTAACCAGTGTATTTTCTACATAATTGTGTTAAAACTGCAGCGAGAGTGTAAATCAATAAAAGACAGCAGCTGAAAAGCTGTGTTTTTCTCTGAGTGACATGAGGTTGAATTAAGATACTCATTTGTAGGTAAATGTGTAAATTATGCAGATCATCTGAAACATTATGGTCAAGTTTTTTTTATAATAATAATAATAATAATAATAATAATAATAATAATAATAATAATAATTATTATTATTATTAGTAGTAGTAGTAGTAGTAGTATTATGCATATGCAAATAAGGAACATTTGTGCTGCTTTAATTCTGACTGGTCACATGGTGTTAACTTACCGGCAGGTGTTGCAGCTGCAAATCGCAGATGTACATTAATGTGCATGTTCCAGTACATTTACAGTCGACGTTAACATGAATTAATTAAATGTGAAAAAGTCTATAATAATAATATAATTCTCACACAATTAGAAGTTAATTGTGTGGGTGGGAAGTTGCATGAATTACATGAGAAATAAATTGTGGACAAAATAGTAATGTGAAATATAATAATAAAAAAAATAATAAAAAACAGATGGAAAAATGTAAAAATCAGGGGAAAAAATTTATGTAAATAATATCACATTGAAATAAGTTAATTATTTGGAAAAGAAATCATGTGAAAATACATAAATAATTTGGATACATTTAAATAATATTTTAAACAAAATTCACATGAAAATATAGGACTTTTTACAATAAATTGGATTTAACTCATTTTGGGAAAAAATCACATGCAAATGAACAAATAAACAAATAAATTATATTTATATTATATTATATATAATTTATTTCATAGTCTTAGTATTATTTTTATTTTGCACATACTTATTTGTTTAGTTTTCTTCTTCCCAATTTATTTATAAATTTTTTTTTTCTTAAAAATCTGCACAGTCTGGAGTTTGTCGCAATTGCATTTGACTACTGTTGTACTTGTACAACCATGTATGTGATTAATAAAATTCTTGAATCTTGAATGTAAATTTTAAAAAATCACATGAGAGATCAACTGCTGGAAAAAGAAAAAAGAAAAATGTAAAAAATGTACGAATAAACCCAGCATATGATTATTTGTTTGAAATTTAGATGACTGCAGTCTTTTAAAGGCGCATGTGTGTACCTGTTCTCGTGCGCTCCTCTCCGAACTTCCCCTCATGCTCCCATGGGATGGAGACGGTGATGGAGGGAGTGAGTGCTGAGGCGGGTACTTGTTCTTCAGGTGGTCCATGAAGGCGTCGCGTTTGCGCTCCAGCTCGGCTTTGTGCAGATTGCTGAGTGCCTCCAGGCTCTGAGCCGCCATCACCGTGTGCCGGTGCTCGGATGTGTGCACGAGGCCCACGTTGGAGAAGCGGCGTGCGCCATTGCCCAGGCTCCGGTACTCGCGTGGGTACTCCAGGTCATCCGTGGAGATCATGTGACCGCCACCACGCTCCGGGTCTAAATGAGCGGGAGAGGAAGATAAGAAGGGGAAGGAAGAATAGGTGTGGGTTTAAACACACAATAACATCATGTAGGCCAACACGGCACACACCGTACACACATAAGACAAAGGGAATTAGACAACAAGAGAGAGAGAGAAATGGGATGAGCAGTTAGACAAGTGCGTACACATAGCAGCGATATTGAGCTCAGAATTAAACACAAGAAGCGTAAAATATAAAATATAAAAAGTGAACACACTGCAAACTAAAGAATGAGGTAGAGTTCTCCCTGCAGGATGCTCCATTGCGTTTTCAACTTATTTGCAGTTTGAACAAACACACACATGTGCAAACACACAAGGTAAACACAGAGATGCCGGTTTATCAGGTTAACCCACCGTACACGTGTCCAATAACTGACTTGCACTCCATCTATTACAGTACATACAGTAGCGTCTCTCCATCTATCCATGCTCACAGCACAGTGTGTGTTAACGCTCTACTCTTTGTCAGCGTCCAGATGCTGTGATTGTGTCGCAAACACAGAGGCGTGGGGTTCACTGAGTAATAATACTGTAATTAAGTTCAATTATGGACACCGTTTGCAAAATCGTAATCAGTTAAACGCTCGCTCACGCACCATTAGGGGCGGAGAAACACACTCGGAGGAAAGCGCTAGCCGCTCCTTCCGCATGCGCGAGCTCACAGACGCCCCTGATTGGCTGTAGAGCCGTGATTAATGTGGGAGCGCGAGTACCTCTCATCCCTCCCCTTCTGAGAGAGCTCGGCCAATCAGCTCTCTCTAGACCTCCGGCTGTGAGAGGGAAAACAGCATCACCCGGGGTTCGAACCAGCGATCTCCGGATGATAGGGTGAGCGCTTTTACCACTGCGCCACTCGGAGGCTCTTAAATGATCTTTTAAAAACTAACTTTTAGTTTTCATACTTTGGAGCTAGTGCTAGCTTGAATATGAAATCCTAGCCACTTACGTTAGCTAATTTTATTGATGCTAATCAACCTGGGATTAGCAAAGAAAGCTGTATCATGACAGAAAGCTGTATTCCAATATACAGTAGCAAGTTGACAGTAACAAATGAGTAACACTTTCTTCAAATCAGATATCGAGGCAAAGGACACGCGGCATTGTTTTACACCAATCTTTGCTAACTCAAATCTTAGCCTATTGAAGCATTTTATAGAAGTAGAGCCACATACAGTTAGCCATAGCGCTAACTACGTTGTGTAACATAAGAAGGTTATCACAAAGGATAATAAATATACTTAATTGGATGCTATGACTGAAATGACTGGATGCTACAGTAACTCGGGGTTGTTTAATTGATGTGTAAAGAACGCTCGTTCGCTAGATTACAGAAGAAGACACTTTTGAAGAATTTTCGGTGAAATACGTTCAGTGTAAAAAATACTGGAAATGTAATTAATAATGAGTAAAAAATGCAATAATAATGTAATAATATTCAACGTAAATCATATTTAACTTAAGCATAAATACACTGAAATTATTCTTCGGGGTGTTCAAGTCAATCCGGGACTTTTAAAGCCGTTTCTCGTGAATGAAGGCATTTAATGTACTTCAAGCACAGTACATTGATGAGACTCTTAGCTGCAGTAAAATATTTGAATGGTGTGAACGTTTTTTTCAATTTTAGGTAGCTCGTAGCCCACCGCGATCATTCCCGTGGACCTTTAGTAAGTGGAACGCCTGATTTTTGAAAATCGACGGATAAGTTGAGGCCAACTTAGAGTAAAAAGAGATGGATGTGTCTGTGGGAACTGTAGACACAACCGTTCACCGACAGCACTTGCACGTTACAGGAACTGTGGCCATTTCTACACATGTTGGGGCCATTAAAGGAGTTCCTTTGTTCATGAGTTCAAGACTCCGGCGTACCGAGAAATCTTTCCTTGATGGTTTCCAAGCACTAGTGAAATGCTGGGATAAGTGCATTAGTGTAGCAGGGGATTATACAGAGAAATAAAGGGGGTTTTTAACTCTCACAACTCTCATCTGCTCTGTTATTCTGCAAATCAAAAGTCCCGGTTTGACTTGAACGTGTAGTACTTGAGTTTAATAAAAATTTACTTTAAAGTTATTTAAAGTTTTTTCTCCCTGCAGAAGACATGCTGAGGTCTTTAAATATTCAAACACTACCTTACACTCATATCAGCACAACAAACACACACACACACACGCACACACACACACACACAACTCCATGTCAGATGTCAGCATGACTGCTATGCTCAGAATGCATCAAATCTCAAGTTTCTGTTCAAGCTTGTAATTAATTTCAAACGAAAGTGAGATACTGATAGATATTTCACCTCAAAATGTGTGCGTTTTGTAATAGAATAAAAAGAAAGCAGCAGCTGTCAGGTGACACGTTCTCTCTGCTACCGCCATTGTGCTCGGAATAAACAGACAAGGATGATACTCTTGGAGTGGTGTGTTTCAAATGCCAGGTACATACAGTACAGTATAAGTACATATTATCCTTCTAATGCGTAACAGCTCATTCACACGGACGTGTCTACAGGATGCTACACACACAACCGGTTTAAAAGTGTGTGTAGCTGTCGTTTTACGAGGAGACGTTTATTTCAAATTTATGGACGCTGTAACATTTCCAGCAACAGATTCCTGATTTGTGTCCCTTTTTTATTTGTTATATAAATACAGCACAAGGTCAAGTTAATAGTATTTCTGATGCACATCTTCTGGTCCTGGACAGTTTTTTCCCCCCCTTTCAAGCTATAATTCTTTAGTGTTGTAGTTGTTTCATTAAATTTTTTGACACTCTTTCATTACACCTTTCATTCTTTATAATGCTTATCCTAGGCCAGGTACACCTTGGACAAGGTACCAATCCATCGCAGCACACACACACACACACACACACACACACACACACACACACACACTATAGGCAATTTTGAAACACCACTTATATTAACCTGCATGTCTTTGGACTGTGGGAGGAAACCGGAGTACCTGGAGGAAAGGACCCTGAATACAGGATAAAGCGGTATAGAAGATGAGTGAGTGAGTAAAAAAAGAGATCAGGGGTAGTTTGGTGGTTATGTCATTGGACTATGGTTTGGAAGGTTTGGAAAGTCCCATGTTTAAACCCATGGACCACCAAGTTACCCCTGTTGGGCCCTTAACCGTCAACTGCTCAGATGTATAATCAGATAAAAATGTAAGTCGCTCTCTGGATAAAGCCGTCTGCCAAATGCTGTATCCTTACTCTGGTGTATAGACCTTTCCACACCTTTACCTACCTGCGTTCGTGTACATGGCATCTGAAAGAATTGTGAAATCCTGATAACCAAAAAGTTGCTCAGACGTAATGTCCTGCATTCCTGTAACACTTTTTTCTTCTTCTCGTTCCCTCCATCTGTCACCGCCTCCGTACCTCCTCACCCTTCCGATCAGGCCAGTAACTCATGACACACTGCCTGCTTCTACCATGATGCATGTCCCCCTGACAGACACCCCGACGACTGGCCTTTAATCACCCTGCTCAACCTCCAGCCAGACACTTACATACATTTAAACACACACACATGCTTAGCCAGACAGTTAAGCAGAAACATGAGACATCTGCGCAGACGAAAAGATTAATGAAACATGCTGATTGGCCAAAGAAAGACTTTGTGATTGGCCGAATGACGTTACCTTGTTTGGGAAAGTAGGTCCCGGTGTTAGCTGAAAGAGAAACACCAACCACAATTACTCATCGATCACACACCCACACATGCACACAGGTATGCATACACACACACACACACACACACACACTTCAGTGCCAATATTTCTGATCATTCCATTTCATGCGTTGCAGAATCAGCATCCATAACATCATACAGAATAATGAAGAATCACAGAGCACCAATGCAGTCGTTCCCGTGAACATTCAACGAGTATGACGCCTGATCTTTGAAAATCCACAGGTAACTTGTCGCCAACTTGTGGAAGAGACGAAACTGCACACACAATCATCCATCAACAATTTCTCTAGTGGCACTACATAACAATAGTAGTAATAAGCTTAATTGCGGGGTGGGGGGACAAGAAACATCCCTTTCTTGGGTTCAGCATTCTCCAAAAACCCTTTAAACACATTTAAACCTCTCATGGCAACTGCTGTGTTGAACTGGAAGTATCTTCGCTTCACTGATCATGTGACAGAAAGAAGTGACGCAATTGACTCGTCACAATGTGTCGTCTTTTGTTTGAGCGAATTCCTCTAAAATAAATAGCTCATAAAATAAGGTTATATAGTCATTTTCAAATAAAAATTTATTGGCAACCTTCTGTGCATTTTGCTGCCAAACTGTTCGTGTAACTTTCCTGAATGTCTAGTTCTTTCCTGTTTATTTATTTATTTATTGTTGCTCCAAAAATTTCTAAGGTGTATATACAGTACAATAGCTTCATCAGCATTAACTACCAATAGGTGATAAATTAATGGTGGGTCGGGGGGGACAACATAAAGTGTTTTATAGGATCAGTTCGAGAACCCTAGTAACGAAAAGCAGTGATCTTCACTCTAAAGGTTGATTTACATTTGCGTACACAAGATGGCTACTGCATACCTACTGTACTGTAGTTGTTTGGCGCCATCGGTGTATGTTCACAACGGTGCAATCAGAGGAGCTGCTTGTCAACAGGGAAGGCAGACAATCACTTGGGGCCCCAGACCAATAGGGGGCCAATAGGCCGACAAACTTGTTTATTGTTTATAAGATTCTGGTGGTGAGAAGCCAGAGTCTAGAGTCGATTCTGGGTGCAATACCAGTGAACACATTGTCGTTGTTCATCGCTAGCATTCTATCTATAAAACTGAAAATTCTGGAGAAACGTTGCACGTACCAATGTTTTTTACAGCCAGAAGGACATTCAAACATTAAAAAAAAACATTTTTTAAATCTCTCCTGAATCTGACCCAGACCAAAGCTCTAGGTATAGATTATTATATTGGCTGGTTCAATACACCCAAGCTCCTCAGTAAACATAATCCTTGACTTGAAAACCTTGTAGAGAGAGATGTTACGCCTCTAATGTACCATCTAGTGGATGCTGCTTTTAATCCTCCAGATGTTCATACAGCAAGACACACAGGTACAGTATGAGTGTGAACAATGCCCCTTTTTATGCAACTGCATATAAAATGCCTATGCATGCACACACACACACACACACACACACACACACACACACACACACACACACACACACACACACACACACACACACACACACACACACACTGTACGGATGGCGTAATTTAATTAAATTGTCCTCTTTTGTGGGACAAGTGGACCCAAAAGACGTCAAAACAAAATGCCTACCACGGTACAATGCTCATGCTTTTTATTTGAATTTGTCACAGGTATTTTTGTGAAAAGGGACAACCTGACAAATTATTCATTATTATAATTTAACCAAAAAAATGTAATTAATGAATCAGATGGTCTAGAGGTTAAGACAGTTTTTCACCACCTCATATTCCAAACTTATAAGAATAAAACATTTTTATCTAAGGAATATATTCTCTTTTCTTCTTCGAGCTGCAAGTGTTTGCAACAGCGTTTTTCGAGACCAACTTTGCAGACATCATGTTTCTTCCTGAAATTAAAGTCACAATATTAAGCATTATATTTCACTCCTGGACTTCTATTGATCTTGTTCACTAATTAGACAGGTATCGATTGATGGAGGTGTAAAAATAATACGGATCCCTCTATAGTTGCTTCCTTTTTTGCTTCCTTGTCATTCAGCAACTACTTCTTGTTATGTGTGAAAAAAATGGTTGTACTGAATTCATTAACGGTTTTTTATCCAAAAGGAAGTGCTACATCACTTATACACAGGAACATCTCAAATGTATTCACAGTTATTGTAAATAGTTCACTAACACCTGAGGATGAAACACACGAGGAGTCAAAGTACGACACTTTTCTTTCAAATCCATCTCTGGTGGGTTAAACCAGTTTCCAAGTCTTGTATCTCTACAATACAGTACATGTAAAAAGCCCAGGTCATAGCGGGTTAACCAAAGCCAAGGGGACTGGAGTGAATCTCATCTCGCACGGCCTGGAGGTGAGATTAGAGACACACCTGAAGAATAAGGGCGCCACGACTCTGACTCACTGGTTCATCCCTTCTCTGCAGCGCTCTTTTGATTTCCTTAGTTGGCCGCAGGAGAATTGGTGGAGCGTTAGGATATTAGCAGGAGGTGACTATCTCGCAACAAGTTTTGCATTACAAGCTCACTACATTGCAAGGTGATTGTGTTTGTAGCTCATTTATTTTATTGCATGCTAACACTTACTACTCTTAAAGGCTACGCTCTCAGAGATGAGATGAAAACTTTCTACCTTAATGATATCCAAGCAGTGGTGAAACACTGGGATAAGTGCATCAGTGTAGCAGGGGATTACATAGAGAAATAAAGGGAGGTTTTACTTCTGTTTAGTACTGCCCATTGATTTAAATTGTTAATCTTGATAAACACAGTCGTAGTCTGTGATTAATTACGATTAATCATCATTTTAAAATACTTATTGTATTATAAACGTGCAATGTTGGAATAAAGAAATGCATGACAAACTGGTAAAGGAAAACAGTTTTATAAATGAACAAATGTAAAACCTCTGGAATGGGACCAGCACTGCATGCACAGGCTGGGTAGTTTGGGGGTGTGGCGGGTGTGACAATTCACTAACGGCAGGGCTCGAACCCGGATCCTTAGATCCAAAAACCAACAACAAAGAGCCTTAGCCACTTGAGCCACCACGCCCACGTCTTACACAGCTCAAGCACACAACTTTGGTTTTATCCAAAAGTCCATCTTGAAGCTTTTTATAATGAAACTTGCTGTTCAGCGCACTTTTATGTCACACAGCTGGTTTACTGTGCTGCGATTATGGAAAGCCACTAGGGTCAAATTTGTGCATATGATTCATTTGCGTAAAAAAAATTAAATTATGTTACAATTAAAAAAAATAAAAATAATAATAATATATATATATAATTTCAATTTTATTTGTCACATTTGTACACAGTCTACACAGTACGATATGCAGTGAAATGCTTATACGACCGTCCGTGACCTTAAAAAAGATTATTAATAGGAAATAAATATGGAATGAAATAAGAAATAAAATATAGAAAAACTTTAGCTAATGAAAATATAGCTATAGAGGATAAAACAAAAATATAAAATATAAGAAAAACCTAGTTGTACAAATACAGAAAAAATAATTCTGTACAATATATAAAATATAGAAAACTTTAGTGTGGAAATGAAATAGAATTTTTTTTTAAATGTCCGGAGAGTGTGCAAATATGCATGAATGTGTTTATATATTCTGTTTTCTAGATTAATCACATGTGTTAACTTGTTAATAATAATAAATAGTTCTGTTATTCTGCAAAAGTCCCGGTTTGACTTGAACACCCCATATGAATTACAACATGACGTAAATGTGTCTGTAGCCCATCATAAATATGACATTCTGTGATTTTCAATAAACTCGTGTTATACGGATAGTCGATAGAAGTCTTGGCTGTGTTTAATATCACAGGAGTCGATACCCAGAGCCGCACGCTTGATATCCTCTCTATCCACAGCCATAAGGATTTTAATCTCCCACGCTATATCATCCAAATTCCTCCAGTTTTTCACCATAATGAAGAGCTGAGTAATCTGGACCTGCTCCGGGTGTCACCGCAGCCCTCTCGGTCCGCTCTCGTTCCTCCGGCGAGCTTTGAGGAATTTACCGGTCGATGAATAATTCAGAGGTTATTTCAATAATGCAGCATTAAACGTGAAGCCAGGCGACAGTTTATGAAGTATAATTGGTGCTTTAAACACATAAAGGAATAATGTAGGGCTCTCGAGGAGAAGCTGAATCGAGTGACCTTGTGGTTAATATTGTTAGCATCGAAGGCTTTAGCATACAGACACACAGACGCGTGTCTACACACACACACACACACACACATACACACACATACAAAAAAAACGGCTGGTGTGGTAAAGGCACTGACGAAATTAGCCTGATGAATGGTGTTATCATTAGCGCTAAGTGCTTTCATTTAAAATGAGGAAGTGCAGTTTAGTATTTCAGTCTGATTGGCTTCAAAATAAATGTCTGCCTGATTGGGTGCTTCAAATATGTTCATTAGAAAAAAAGCGTAAAAAGGACTGAACTGTGGTCTGAGAGGCGCACATGAGGGCAAACACTGCTGATTTCTTAGGGTTTTCATTTTTTTAATGTTTTTATTTATTCATATCAACTCCATCTGCAGCGAGCGTCATGAAGATTCAGTTCAGAAAAGTGAAAGCAATTATAATCAACATCATATAGCGTTCATCCTACACTTAAAAGTTTGTTAGCATGGGTAAAAAATTTTTTATAAATGTGATTTATAAATCTCATGATGCTGGGAATGTTCTCCCCGTGCTTGGTGGGTTTCCTCCGGGTACTCCGGTTTCCTCCCACAGTCCAAAGATATGCAGGTTAGGC
>JAQMYG010000008.1:4635768-4655677 GCA_030014215.1 Clariallabes teugelsi
GTCTTTGCTCTCTGTCTGGATTATTAATATTGGAAAGGAATATATTAGGAATATTAGAAAACTGGGCTGAAATGTATTCATAAAACGCCGCTATTTATTGAATATTTGGGATTTTTAATAAACCCCCCGAAATTTTAAGATATGAAAAATGACCACTTTAATTTCACTTCAAATTATTTTTACAATTATTTTGTTAATATTAAAATGTTTAAGCAGCCAAAAACAAATAAACAAACTTGAAACAAACAAAAATAAAAAATAAAGTAAGAATAAAATAGACATAATAATAATAATATAAGTTATATATAAACATTGAAACTTTTTTCAAAATAAAATATTGAAAAGTTATTCAAGTAAAAATGTTTGGGTGAATTGGACACTACTGTAGGTAAAATATTAAAAGTATTGAAAACTTGAAAACTAAAACTTCTAAATTTATATATTTTTATTTACTTCAACTTTAATTTAGTGTAATACCAATAAACAATACTTCAAAGCTCGATTTGTTTTTAGTTTGTTTTTTGTAGTGTATATTATGATTTATAGTATCTTTTTTTTACGACTTGGATTATCATGTTTTGTTTTGTCTGATAATGATAATGATAATGATGATAATGTTTATGAACGTGTCTACAGCACTGCTTTAATATATTTAATGTATTTGTTAATGCTAATAAAGTCTTTCCAGAGCATTCGTTTTTTGTTCCTCCCAGTTGAACTCTATTCCCCGTCGTCTCCCTTTGCTCACTTAAAAGCTTTATGCGTCACATTTCATCTCTCTTTTATGTTGTCAAGGAAACCACAAAAGCCTTTGTTACAAAGACCCCAGTAAGTGCTGTCATTTCACCATCAACCTCCCCAGGCTCAACAACAAACAGCCTTTCATCCACCTATTACACGGAGAACGAAATAAAGCAGACACCTGAGACGCTGTGTCTCGCTAACTAGGCCGTTCAGATTTAAGCACGCGCGCATTTTCTACTGAAAAAAAAAAAAAAAGAAATCAGAACAGATTTATGAAAAAGAGGACAAGGAACAGCTGTGTGAGCGGCATGAGTCCAGAGGAGGTATAAATACAGTATGTAGACAGGTGCTGACTCTGGAGATTTATAAGTAAACGCTTTGATGATAATTGTCTATAAATAAAGAGGCAGAAAAATCAGTAGATGAGATTAGGGTTCCTGAGTAGCGTAAGAGGAAAGATGAAAGGGGGAATTGGCAAAACTGGGGAAAAGATCAAAATAAAATGGTTTAGCGTTTATTATTTTGATAACAGTAGTATTCGTATACCGTAAGTAATAGTAGTACTTTTTAAGTAATATTAATACTAGAGGTAAAAAAGTAGCAGTAGTTTAAGTTGTAATAGTTTTATTGGTAAAAACAATTCACAGTAGTATTAACAGTAATGGTGATAGTAACAATAGTATTTAGTAATAGTAATAATAGTTTTATTATAATATTAATAGTAGTAATACCCTCTCACACCCCCACTCATCATCTATACCATTTTATTCTGTATACTGGGACGGGGGGTGGGGGGGGTGGGGGGGGGGTGGTGATGGGTGCTATCCCAGGAGACAGGTCAAAAGGTGGGGTACAACCTGGACAGGGTGTCAATCCATCGCAGGGCACATACATACACACACTCACACTCACTCACACAGTATCAATATTGGTTGTAGTTTTTGTAGTAATAGAAGTAATATCAATAGTAGATTAAGTTAGATTTCACATCATAGTTTAAGTAGTAGTAATAGTAATAGTAGTAATTTTATTAATAGTAGTAGCAGCAATATCAGTAGAAGTAATAGTAATAATAAAGATAATAGTACTAGTAGTTTTAACTGCAATATTAATATTGGTAGTAGTTTTTTTTTAGATTGTATCTAGGTGCACGGTTTATTAGTTTATTTATTGATTTAGCTAATTATTTAGTTAAACATTCTTTTGTGTGAATTATTAATGAGACTATTTTGCTTCCATACTCTTACTCCGCTACACTCGGCTACACTCGACTCGTTACTTTTCTAACCATTTATTCTTCACATGCAGCCGGTAGATCTACCGCATGACTGTTTTACCAATCAGACGGAGCAACAATAATCACATGACTTCGTGTGACCAATCAGCCGCAAATAACAATAACCACATGTAGTCAGGCGGCATTGTGGGAAAAAATCTTCAGCCGGCATATATGTATATATACATATATAGACAGTACACGCACACACATATATATATTCATATATATTCATCTATATATTCATATATAATTATTATAATTTCTAAAAAAAAATTATCTGACATTATGATTGAAACAGTTACTCAGCACTTGAGTAGTTTTTCCACCGAATACTTTTTTACTCTTACTTGAGTAATATTTTGGACGACTACTTTTTACTTTTACTTGAATAATATTATTTTGAAGTACAACTACTTTTACTTGAGTACAGTTTTTGGCTACTCTACCCACCTCTGAATAAATTAACATCAACAACCCTCTGATTGGCACATCTGTAACAAGCTCACCCTCTCATCTGGAGATCACAGGTTTGAATCCCGGGTGACGCTGTAGCCTGTCGCAGCCGGGGAGCCTAGAGGGAGCTGATTGGCCGAGCTTTCTCTGCGGGATAAGCATAGTGCTTTAACACTCTCACATCAGTTACGATGCTAGTCAATCATGTGTGTCTGTAAGTTCATGCATGAGCACGCAGTTCTAAAAGATGCGGTTGTCTGGCGTCGTGTGTGTCGGAGGGAACACGTGATAGCCTTCGCCTTCCCTAGTTGTCGGTTGTAGGCGTGACGGGTACAGTATAGCGCCCTAATGATGGGTGGAAATCGGCTCGAATTGAATTGAACCTTTTCACTTTACATGTGAACACATGATGTAGCTCTGCATGCCCTCGGCTTATCCTTTCAACAAAAATCTAAACAGCAGACAATCTGGTGGCTCCGCCTTTTCTGTTCTGAGTCACAAGGCTGCTGCTTTGTCTCTGTTTCTTGTTACCTGGTTATTATTAGTGCAGTGCATTTTATTTCCTTTTCTCAGCATGAACACGTGACCCATGCGAAAGCTTCATGCTATTTCAGACACAGCTGTTTTCCAGACTTAATACACGGCTCTGCGTTTACATTACTATTTCTGTACACTGTACGACTGCAAGAGATTTCATATACATATATATATGGTGGTGTATATACATACGGTATGTATATACTGTATACTCAGTTGACTTAGAGAGTATAAGAGCTCTGGGACTGCATGTTGGGAAAAAATAGGATGATGGACTGATTGTGGACTTCTAACCCTGTAGAACATCATTAAATGGTCTCTCACACTCAGACCTGATCCATAATCTGCCTAAAGTACATCATGAGCACTGCTTCACTTAACAAGCTTTATGATCCTCTAGAAGAGATCTTGTCTGATCACTATGACAACGGGTCTTCATCATAATCATCATCACCATCATCATCGCCATCATCATCTCCATCACCGTCTCTCTCTCTCACACACACACACACACACACACACACACGCAAAGAGAATATAAGAGAGACAGACTCATAGATAAAGATGTTCGAGGCTGGTAGTCTAGACGGAACATACAGATGAGAAGATATCAGAAGTCTGAGGAGTCAGACGGGGGGGGGGACGAAATGAATCATGCTCTTACTCAGATATCTGGTGGTAGTTAATTAAAACATCATCATCATCATCATCATCATCATCATCACAGCCAGAACATTTTAAGTAATTAGCTTTTGCTTAATCATATCACACATAGAGGACTGGGTCGAAGAAGAAATGCAGATGTAGATATTTCAAGCACTGACCAGATACAGATACCTTACACCCTACTGCATAGCAAAACGTGTGTGTGTGTGCGTGTGTGTCTGCATTTAAAAACATGATGCGAGCCAGCCGATAACAGGGACGTGCTGGAACCGGACCAAGAGACAGAATCAGCAGCGAATTCTCCTGCACGCATGAACCAGATGTGACACAGATACCGTATGTCTGTGTTTTGTTACTCAAGACGTACAAATCACCATGACATCACGGTTCAGCTCGGCCCCGTGAGTGTACAGTAAAATAACACACTGTATAGATGTATACAGTAAACTGTAGATGATGTAATAGCAAGCAAGTGTTTTATTCCTCTTACGGCACACGACTCCGTCTACAGTCCCATTTATACCCTGAACATACTTTTAAATACAACTTACAGTTGGAATTAATAAAATACTCATCTATCTATCTATCTATCTATCTATCTATCTATCTATCTATCTATCTATCTATCTATCTGTATGTCTGTCTATCTATCTATCTATCTATCTATCTATACCTCTTTTACCTGTCTGCCTCTTATCTCGCCTTCATCTCTCTTTCTACCTGTCTGTCTCTTGTATTCCTTTCTCTCTCTTTCTTTCTACTCCTTTACTTTATATTAATCTATCTCTCTGTCTTTGTGTATATCTCCGTCTTTTACCACTTGTCTGATTTTGTATTCATTTCTCTCTTTCTGTCATGTGTCTGTCTTATTCTACCTCTTTGTCTCTTACCTTGTATCCATCTCTCTCTCTCTCTCTCTCTCTCTCTCTCTCTACCTGTCTGTCTTTTACTTTTAATTCGTCTTTCTCTTTCTTTCTGTCTGTCTCTTACTTTATTATCCTGTCTTTCCATCTCTCTCATTCTTGTCTTTTCTGACTGGAAGCATGACAATCTCTCTCTCTCTCTCTCTCTCTCTCTCTCTCTCTCTCTTTTTCTCTCTGTCTCACTTTCTGTTATTTCATATTCATCTCTCTTTCTTTCTGTCTCACTGTGTGTCAGTCTCTCTCTCTCTCTCTCTCTCTCTCTCTCTCTCTCTCTCTATTTCTCTCACAAATCCTATGCAGCTGTCTCTCTTATTGTCTCTGTGTGTCTTGCTCTCTCCTCAGCTCTCTCTCTCTCTGACTTTATACCCATCTGTTCCATCTGTCTGTCTCTCATTCTCTTTCTCTTTCTTCAACTTTATGATTGGCTCTGTCACTCTCTCACTCTATATTCATCTCTCTTTCTTTCTTTGTGACTTTTTTTTTCTTTCTGTCTCTCTCTTTTGATTTCTATGTGACTCTCTGTATTCATCTCTCTCTCTCTCTCTCTCTCTGCTGAGACGGCTGTCAGAAGGACCAGGGCAGCAGTGTGTAAGTCCACAGATGGGCTGATGGGTAGGTTTTCATGCATATGGGGGAGGAATAGGATGATGATGATGATGATGATGATGATGGGCCACCTGACTGCTTGCTGACTCACTCCACATAAACACAAACACACACCTATATCTGAATACATAGATAGATAGATAGATAGATAGATAGATAGATAGATAGATAGATAGATAGATAGAATAAGAAAGGAAGAGAAGAAATGACAAGAGAGAAATAAACAAGGAGAGTGAAATGACGTTATTAATGTTATTTATAAAGTTTTATAACGAATTGCTTTGGCTATGATGTAACATTGTCGTTAACATTCATGCCAGCGAAGCTCTTCTGAACTGAACGGAGAAAAGGAAGCCATGTCTCTCCTCTAACTCTCTCTAACTCTAACGCCATCTCTCGTTCCCTTCATACGTGTCCTTCTGGCATTGAGGGCACTCTGCTGGTGTTCTCTTCATATAAAACACATCACTCACTTCTCTCTCTCTCTCTCTCTCTCATGTTCTGTCTCTCTTTTTAACTAGGCCTTTTGCTCCCATAAGCCTTGCAAAGTTATTGATTTTAACCATCCATTTTCTCTCTCTCTCTCTCTCTCTCTCTCTCCCTTCATATTTCTGCCTCTGGCATTAAGGGCACTCCGTTGGTGTTCTCGCCATGTAGAAACACATAACTCAGCTGTCTCTCCCTCTCTCTCTCTCTCTCTCTGTTACAGCCAAAGTCAGAAGGAAAAGAGAGGGCACATGGGCCACAGAACCGATCAGCAAACGCCAAACCCGCAGTCAGTCTCTGAGCGCCGCAACACGGGAGACTGGAGGAGAAGGGCGCAGTAAAGCAGACACAGACATTCAGGAACAAGCAAACTGCATTCTAGAACGACTTAACCAACTACAGATACGTGTCGTGAGAAAGAGACGGTTATGAAAAAACTTTACTGCAAAAGGCGAAGCAGCAGGAAAAGAAAAACCAAAAACCCCCTGACACTCAAGAAGTAAAAATGGACAGAAGCTGAAAAAAAAAAACTCTGAACAAGACTGTAAACAAACGAACCAAAACAAAAACTGAAGAAAAAAAAAAGAGAGAATTGTTGCTAATTTACTTGAAATATGTTAATACATTGTCTCTTTCTCTCTGCTCTACACAGAAACACCGCTCTGTCGCGATTCTTTTCAAAGGTGAAGTGCAGGTTCATTTGTTTTATTTCCACTTTATATTTTGTGCTAATTATTTTTATGTATTTATTTTTTTGGGCTGCGGAATGAATAATTTGAGTTTACATTATTTCTTATGGGGTAATTCGATTTGGTTTACGAGTGTTTTGGAATACGAGTCCGCTTCCGGAACAAATTATGCTCGTAATCCGAGGTTCCATTGTAACTGTATTTCAACCATCCAATTTTTACTTTTTTTTTTGTCTCATCTTCAATTACCTCTCACTCTCTCTCTCTCTCTCTCTCTCTCTTTGTATTTGTCCTCCTGGCATTAAGGACACTCCGCTGGTGTTCTCGCCATATAGAATAACATCACTCAGCTCTCTCTCTCTCTCATGTTCTATCTCTCTTTTTAACTGTCTTTAACTTTCATAACCCTTGCAAAGTAACAGTAACTTTCCAACTCTATTAACTCTTTCTATGTCTGTGTCCTGTCTCTTTTTCATCTTTTTCTACTTCTGCCTTTTTTAATTCTCTCTCTCTCTCTCTCTCTCTCTCTCTTTCTCTCTCAATTTGTCCTTCTGGCATTAAGGGCACTCTGCTGGTGTTCTCTCCATGTAGAAACACATCACTCAGCTGGATCAGTCTCTCTCTCTCTCTCTCATAAACACACACACACAGACACACACACACACACACACACACAAACACACACGCTGCTCACTTGATTGTGGCAACCGAGGGCTATTTTTATCGAGAAACCTTGTGTTCTCAGCAGTGTAATCACGACCCGAGAGAACTGCTTCTCATCTCCAAGATTTTCGTGAGTTTTCTTTCTCTCTGAACTTCTCTCTGCTCGCGTTGCTCTGAAACTAACTGAAGGGAACAGAGAGCAAAAGGAAAAAAAAAAGGAAGAAAAAAAAAAAGTGAGCACGGCTGCAGAAGTGCGAGATAATTTTACTCAGACATCTCATGAATATGGAAGAGCTCCGCTCGATAACAAATCACAGAGGATCACAGAGTCGGGAATTGCTCCGCTTTAAGACTGGTATTCATAAGGCTTCATAGCGCCTACATAGACAACAACATTTCATCCGGGAAAGCAAGAAGAAAGTGCCAGATTCACATAGGGACTACTTTTATCAAGTATGATTTGAAGTTATTTAAATGTCACAGCCGACATATTGACAGTTGCCGTACAGTCATAACACTGTTATAAATCCTCCTTTCGTGACGCTTGTCTTGACCTGACATTTGAATGTTATGCAGCTCAGCCAGAGACAACACATAACAAAACTATGAGGATCTAAACTAAAAAAACATACGCACACGATTCCAACAGAAGTTTGACATAAGGCTACATAAAATCATTATAAGCAGATAAATCCACTTCAGACGTAATGTATGTACATGACTCCACTGTCATGAGCACACCTGTCAAAACTTCTTTACGTCACTGTTTCACTGACCTACTGAAGGTCGTGTTGCTTTATAATGCTTTATAACACGACCTCAGATTTCTTGTCTAATGTCACTCATCTTAAACATGATGTCAACTTGAATCAAATTCAACAAAAGCATTACGCCGCATGCTTGTACTGTACATCCATTACATTATGTAATTTAATGCCATAGAGGTCATAAAGGGATTACAGTCTGTAGGTGTTATGCACTGTTATAATGCACTATGCATAACAGAATCTAGTTAATACTATCTTATCCCTACTTATAATGGTTTATAAATGAACTCAGCACATTTATAAGGCATTATACATCTGTGGTCTAATTATCCATATAAATGGATAGCAGTTTATAGCAATGTTCATTACGCTTTATAATGCACGGTAAGCACCAGACATGACAATGACACACTCTCAGTTTTCATACTCTACTATATTTATTCCGATAGTACTGTACATATGCATTATTATACTTTATATTATTTTAGTGCATTGTAATCATAATGTGGAACTGCATGTTATAAGATGTTTAAAGCGGGATTTATAAGCAGGATGTGTGCTCTCTAAACTGAGATATTATATTTACTATAGGTGTAATGATCATTGTTAAAATAGAAAAATATTTTAATTAGATTTTAATGGCATTGTAGTGATAAAACACTGAATAATAACAAAAAATTGCTACAGTATAATGCACTTATTAACAACCATAACACAATAAAAAAAATTTAATAGCTGACTGTTTAAACTGAAAATGTGTTTCTTTGAAATACATTATAATGCGCGTAGCAAATACTATAATGCACAGCATGATGCAACACTATATATATATATATATATATATATATATATATAATGTGTGTGTGTGTTCATTCATTATACATACATTATGCATAATTAACATTGCTATGTGGAGAATAGGTACAGTAATGCTTCCAATGAAGGCTCTATGTATAATAAAATAGCAGTACATTCATTACTTGTTATAATATATTCATAAGGGAATTGTTATTCTCCTTATGAATGCATTACGACTATACTGCTATGTCATTATACATACAGTAGAGCCTTCATTGAAGGCATTACCTTAGGGTCATAGGAGGCCTGGAGCCTATCCGAGGAGACTCGGGGCACAAGGCAGGATGCACCCTGGACGAGGTGCCAATCCATCTCAGAGCATACAAGCGTGGACACACTCACCCACACACTACCGTCAATTTTGGAAATGACAGTTAGTCTAATCTGCATGTCTTTGGACTGTTGGAGGAAACCGGAGCACCCGAGGAAACCCACCAAGTGCGGGCCACAAGTGCTAACCACTACACCATTGTACCAACTTTCATTGTTATATTTATTTATTTATATAATATAATATAATATAATATATATACAGTAAAGTGATTACATTTAAAGCAATGTTTATGATTTATAAAAATCTATAAATTGAAATCAAAATGCACAACATTTATAAGCACATATCCCAATTTTCATTATGTCAAATGCTGAAAAAAGAAAAAAACATGCCCCAGGATATAAATGCTTGGATATTCTTTGGTGTTATATTACGACCATAATAATGCGTTTTCATAAATATTTAAAACAATACATATGATGCCTTACGAATGCATTAGAACATGCAATGAACATTAGCCATACCAGAAGCTGTATGAAGAATTCTCATTCTTCCACGCAATAAGGGACAGTGGTACACTGTAAACCCTAATGCTCAAAGTAAATAAACATACAGTATTGAGTACTGTTAACTTAAATAATTACAATTAGTTCAAATTAATAGACCTTGATGAGAATTTAGAACTTTTTGGTATTTATGAGTTTGTAGAAATGACACTTATCAAGTTAGCTGAACAAATTCAATATTTTAAGTATGTGCAATATACTTACAGTAACTGTCACCTTAAAGTTCCACCAACTTAAAATCTTTCAGACTAGCGATTTTGTTTTTGACGTTATCAGGGCAATAGGGCACTGGTGGCTTAATGGTAGGTGTTTCGCCCGCCATGCGAAAGGCCCGGGTTCGATTCCCAACAGCTGGATGAAGTGCCTGTCCCAAGCCCAGATAAAATGGGAAGATTGTGTCATGAAGGGCATCTGGTGTAAAAACCTGTGCCAAGTGCTTGTGTGCGGACCGGATGGTCCACTGTGGCGACCCAGTGCTGGGAGCAGCCGAAAGACCAACAACAATTTCTTTGATTTGCAACAACTTAAAACAAATGATAATTACTATTAAATAGTATGAGTTAGGCTACTCATTAATGCAAATAAAAAATGATTAATATGAATGAGTACAATAAACTCAAAAACTTATTCGGGTTTACAGTGTAGCTGACCCCTAACACCCTGACTCTGACTTTCTTTTTCACTCATCCAGCTTCCACTCTCAGATAAAATCCTTAATGCCGCTATAAAACAGCTTCAAGGTCATGTTCTGGTGTTTTTACCCTCTTAACGAGTCTTTTCTTCAGGAAGCGCCGACAATCGTAACGGTTTGTCATGTTGTCGCTGTCACTCTGCTCTCATCTATTAGGGTGGAAGAAATCCTTCAGAGCAATCAGAGTAGAATACGGCTTGGACTTGAATGAATCACAGTTTCACAGAGATTGAATTAAGTAGCCGTCACTATGACTGACATCGCTTCAGCTGTGTTGTTCATCGCCACATTGTTTTTCATTAATCTTATGTGTAGCACACGCTTTCCTTATAAGATCTAACTCCTCCTGTCTAGGAGACGATTTTTTTATTTGTCTGATAAATAAATGGATAAATAAATAAGGTGGCATGGCGGGTCAGTGGGTAACACTGTCGCCCCGAACTTTGAGGGTTCAAATCTCACCTTCAGTCTATGTGTGTGTTCTCTAAGGCTGAAGTTTTTGCCCACTGTCCAAAGACATACAGTGTAGGTTGATTTACTTTTTTAAAGTTGCCTGTACTGTATTAATGGGTGTGTGAGTATATCCTGGAATAGGCACAAGACCACAGGAACTCTTTACAGGATTAGTCATATGGACAATGGATGGAGAGATGGATGGATGGATGGATGGACGGATGGATGGATGGATGGATGGACAGACGGATGGATGGATGGATGGATGGATGGATGGACAGACGGATGGATGGATGGATGGATGGATGGACAGACGGATGGATGGATGGATGGATGGACAGACGGATGGATGGATGGATGGATGGATGGATGGACAGGAGGATGGATGGATGGATGGATGGATGGATGGATGGATGGACGGATGGATGGATGGATGGATGGATGGGCAGACGGATGGATGGATGGACAGATGGATGGATGGATGGGTGGATGGATGGATGGATGAATGGTATTGATGGATGAATGGATGGATAAATACATGAATGAATTAATTAATTAATGAATAAATCAATCAATCAATCCATAAGTCTCATCTGCCTTGGATTTTATGTCATTCATTTATTCATCCCTATTGGGCATTTTAGACTTTTAAAGTACACTCATAATCCTATTTCATTAGCAGATTTGCATGACGTCGTTATCAGATGTGCATGTGGTTAAAGGTATGGTATTTGATGCCTGGAAACAACAAAGTAATTTTGAGAACATCTTTAAAGAATCTTCAAATATGCATGATTGAACATGCCACCATATTATCACTTGGCCAGTCTGGCTAACTGGCTAAATGCTAGTGACATAATTTACGTAACTGAGTCATGATTTCAGCCTGACCCCTAATCTTATTATATTTTCATACAATTTAATATCTGAGCATGTAATATCAAATAATTTAATATCTAGTCATTTAATATGTAAACATTTAATATCTGAGCATTTGTTTTCTACTGCCACATATTCAGAATTTTTCTATCTCACAGAGTTTTTCCTCTCCTCACCCAAAAGCTGGGTTCCTCGAGTCTAAATCCACGTTCTGGATTTCTGTAACACTGCTTCGTAACATTGTTGGCTTTTATTTATCACAAAATGTTAGCTTACAGTATGTATCTAAATAGCTAGTTTAGCATTGCAGATCCAGTGCGTCATCGGTGTCGTATGGCATTTCTGTAATCATTTGCAGGTCTGATTTGGATAAGTTAAATCTATCAAACTGTATTGGTATTAACAACAGGAAAAATAATAATTCAAGGATCAATATATTTACATTAACTACAGAATTTCAACTTATGTAAGAATATATACAATACCAGTAAAAAAAAAAATTTTTAAAAAAAGATTAGAAACACCTTTCAATTCAATGTTTTTTTTTCTGTGTAGTGATTTATAAGTTCCAGAACAATACTGGAAATTTCAAAACTATGAAATAACTCGTATAACATTAGGTAATTAAGTCACTATGAACTAAGAAATTCAGCTGTTCTTGGAATAGTTCTTGCAAGAACATTATTGTCAAGTGCATCAAGTACCACGATGAAACTGTTTGTCATGAAGACCTATCTTGTGCCTATGAATATCAACTGTTCAAAGGACATTATTGCATATTTTGGACGCCTTCAGTATTGTTTTACAGTTAGAAGGCGTGTCCAAACTTTTGACTGGTTCTGTAAGATCAATAAAACCTTATTTAATAAATAGTGATTTAATTTATGTAAAACAAACTTCACAAACCTTCATTTATTGTTGCAACATCACTATGTTAAAGGTACATAAGGTTTAAGTCAGTTTTAAAGTGTAAGGCTTCATGAATTTCCAATAATTGTTTAATATTCATTAATATATTAATCTCTTGATTCTCTGATTGTCCTCATCAGAGCACATGACCTTTTTTTCGACCGACAATATTGACTGTATATCCTTGTACGACTCTCATATCTCAGGTATAATCAGTTTTTCCTGTTTTGAGAATAGTTAATAATTATTATGTCCTAATAAAACGAAACAGTGAAGAGAAAATGCAATGTACAGTAGACAACACAACAGTACAGTCTGGATCTTCGTAGGTTTTTAAAGTATTAAGGTTGAGGTCTTACATTTGTGAAAACATGGCACATTATTCTCAACACCCCTCAAAAATCCCTTTAATCCTAGCATTATGCTATGATATGCTGGATTAGCATGGCGCATGAACGCGGGATCTGAAAGTTTCTCATCCTCAGCTACATCACTCACATTCAGGTTCAAAATGTAATCCCCTCTCTAGTAATTTCCCTGATACTTTGTAACAATTTATTCGATTCTATTTCCTACAATATACAGTAGGATAGAAACAAACTCAACCAACCAGTGAGGAGACCCTGACCAGGGCGTTACTAAGGACAAATGAATGAAATGAGACATGCATCGTGTAAATGCATGATGCATGTTAATAATATGGTCTTTCTGTATCCTGTGAGCTTCATGTCAAATAAACGTAAAAGACAAATTTCAACTTTCAAGATTTCTTGAAACTTTGTTGTATCCCATTAAAACATCTGTTACTCATCTCACATCTCTGTATCTTTAACACATCCTCTAATGGCCAAAGGACAACCAAACCTACAAGACATTAGATTTTAAGACCGACCTTCCTCCTCAGGCTCCTCAGTTTCCATCAGTGCTCTCTTGCCTCCTGAGAGGTCTTGTCACTCGTTGCATCTACGCTTCCTTGTGTTCATGGAGCATTAAAACAGTCATGCTTTGTGAAAATGAATGAGGCTGAGAGACAGACTGAAAGCACGAAAGTCCCGGCGGGTGAGCTGGATAAGGACGGCTGCCAGTTCCTTCCTTCCTCCCACCTATCCTCTCTCTGTTTCTCTCTCTCTCTCTTCCTCTCTCTCTCTAACGCTCTTTTCACTTGACCATTTCTTATAGTCCATCTTGAACATTTGTATAACGACAAAGATAGAATGGTTTGTACAGATAATGATGTGAGAGATAGAAGATGGAGGTGTGGTTTGCTCAGTGGGTGAACGACAAAATCATCGGTAATCTCGAAACCTGGCTACCTGACGATCGTGCTGAGCAAACACACACAAACACACACACACACACACACACCTCCGGCCATGAGCAGGTGTCCACTTGCCCTTGATCCACTTATTTTTAAGCGCTTCTCCGTCTAATTGTTTTGAAAGAATAATTGAATGTTCAGGAAGCAAAAAGTAATATAAAAAAAAACGAAAGATCCTTTGAAGTGAGAGTACGTGTCATTAAATTGTTACTTTTTAATCTCTTTTTTATTTGATTGAATATTTATTTAATAATCAATAATCAATCAATTAGCAATATCTCATTTTGCAACAAAAAAAAAGTCCAGGTCTCAAAATAACTCACACTTCATTAAAAAAAAAATTTACAAGGGTGTTCGAGTCACACCGGGACTTTTGCTTGTGCAGAATAACCAAACACATGAGCGTTATGAGAGTATAAACTCCCTTTATTTCTCTCTATAATCCCCTGCTGCACTAATGCACTTATCCCAGCGTTTCACTAGCATGTAGGTAGAAGGTTTTCTCAGTACACTGGAGTTATGATCAGGACTGGGACTGCCTGCTTCACATCTGAAAAACCCTGGCCTCCCAGGAACTCCTTTAAGTTATCAATCGATGTTTCAAGGATCACGCGTTCTACTGGCTGACTGTTCCCTGGAATGACTGCAGTGAGCTCCGAGCCAACTCGACCAGGATCGTCATTCATGGATGTACGGCCTTTATTAAAAAGTTTTCAGCATTCAAATGTCTAAGAGCCTCATCACCGTACTATTCTTGAATCGGTTTTATGCCTTCATTCCCAGTTTGACAGTTTGACCACTCTTTCATACTGCATACATCGACAGTTACCCAAGAATGCTTCCAGGTTGTCCTGTAGCATGAAAGCTTTCTAATATTCAGTGCAGGTTCTGGGCACCGAGGCATTAAGAGATCCTGCTGTACGTGCTTGTTTTTTTTTTTTTTTTATGTTTTATTTGCCTCCGAAACGGCCATGCCTGCAGCTGTTTATTTCTCCTTCGACGCCCTCTGATCAGACACAGCGTAACTCCTTCTACAGGGGAAAACCCTCTAATGGTGTCTAAAAGATGTGAGAAGTGTTTGAATAGAAGCTAGCGCACAGACTCAAAAATCCAAAACCCAAATCCCGTTCACACACACACAAACATTTAATTTTATTTTTTTAAAGTACTGACCATCACCATCTCTCTCTCTCTCTTTTTTTTTTACACTACAATATGTTTAAGATAAAATATTGCAGTTAATATTTATTTATATAAGATCAAAGTCACTGTATGACGAGGGTGTGAATGATCTGGAAGCCTTGATGAAACGCTGATCTCTCAAACGGTGCCGTCTGGAAGATTTTCCAACAGATTTGCAAACTTGGCCACATACTGAGCATTTTTGCCATCACTTTCAATCCAAACCATTTACACTGACGAGCCATAAGGTTACACTATTTGTAGGTGCCATGAAAACAGCTTTGACACATTGAGGCATGGACTCCACAAGTCCTCTGAAAGTGCTGTGAGTGGCGAGGTAGGAATTTAATGGTTTGGACTTGTCTGTCCAGAACGACCCGTGCACGCTTGGTCCGATACAGAACTGGGGAGTTTAGAGGAGTTTGTGGAGTTGAAGTCAAGCAGACGACATTATCCAGTTGAAAGTAGCCACTTCTTCTTATCCCACTCCTTAACATTTACCATTGTAACAAGATACAGCAGAAATCTCTGGAATTGACTTCATTCTGGAGGCGAGTTCTTAAGATGAAAATTCATATTACAACACAAATTTTAACATAAGAAATAATGAAAATGCAGATAATCCGTTCTAGCCTCCCAAAAATTATTAACAATACAGTCATACCTCGGCGTACATATTCAATCACTGAATTCCAGAGGCATTCACTGAGTTCTTAAGGCAAAAATTCATAATGGAGGGCATTTGTATGCTGGGGTTTGACTACAGTTAGATAAATTCTAGGGTTATCTGACTGGAGTTTGGTTTTCCAGAAACATGATGTTTTTTGGTCATATTATCATCAAAGACTTTAAACATAAGAACTAACTGTAATAAGAACTAACTCATGGATATATGAACTCATTATATGAAATAATCATCCTGTGCCAGATCAAATGATCAAAAGATCATTTGTGGATCAAAAGATCTGATGTAGTGACTCTACAATAAAAGTGACAAAGCCCAAGGGGGAAAAAACGTGGTAATAATAACTAATTAATCTCTTTAACCAACCCATAAATCGATGACTGTTTTACTATACATGCATTCCTTGCAGTGCTGTATTCCTTAAATAATGAACCCATTTCTTATTAAGAAAGACCAATTAAAATTTCAGATTATTATTCAACCATAAATTCATTTTTAAACATACACTTTAAATCCTTTATAAAGCCTTGCAACATCCCTAAAACCTAATCATGTAGTGAAGAACTCTTTCTTAACCACCATATACTGTATATAGTCTATACGATACTGTGAAAATGATTCATAAGTTAAATAATGCTATTAAAAATGGTTAATAATAGGCTTAAATAAAAAAAAACAAAAATTCTGCTTAGTTTTTTACCCATTTGTTATTATCTGTGACACTATAAATTTCCCCCTGTCTTTTCATTTACTTATTTTTGCTTATTATTATTACTTTTTTTTTGCTCAAGTTTCACATTTCTGACACGACTAAGCACACACACACACACAATCTGCATTCTCAGGATGAACAGAACGACGTGCAGCTTTTGATCTGGGTGCTGAATTTCTCCCAGTACACGTAGGTTTGGAGGTGTCATGGCTGAGTTCGAGCTCCACATCCTCGCCTTCTCAAGGTCAAGCCCTCAGCTGCTCACAGCTCTGTTTAATAAGCTGCTATCAAGGCATTTGTCCATAGGGCTGCATTTTAATTGACCGCTCAGTAATTAGTACGAGTTGGAAAGTTTTTGTGGGCTGCTCCCCTGCCACGGTTTGTGAGTGGGTGAGTGAAGGCATCTGAAGTTTTTAAAACCCTCAGTACAGTACTTATATATACACAGTACTGTGCAGAAGTCTTGAACCCCGCTCACTTCAGCATATTAAATGTAATTAAATGATGTAGATTAAATTAAAGAAACGGGATCAAATGTTTTACTGCAAAGTGTCTAAAGATTCGACCGCAGCAGCGACCTCATTTCCCCTCTCATCTGTTCCACTCATTCAGCATCAGCAGTGTGATACTAATCACCAGCCTGATCATCTGTCATCGTCTGCACCTGTTTCTCACTGATTCATGTCTTAAGTTAGATGTTTTTTTTAATGCTTGAATGATTCATAGGTCATTGTGTGGCTTAACAAACAAAAAATGTTGCTCTGAAACTGCTCAAGTAGAGGGATTGGACTGAAAATAAGAAACAAAAATGTCCTTCAGGACGCCTGGAGAACTCTTTCTGAAGACTATATTAAAATAATACAAGAAGGTCTGGCTTTTGGAAGCAAAATATAAAGAAAGGGTGGGTCAAGACTTTTTGCGCTGTATGTATTTGCACTTTTTGCACTGGGACAGGCTCCAGGCTTCCCATGACCCTGTACAGGATACAGCAGTATAGATGATGAGTGTGTGAATGAGAGCGAGAGTATTTCATATTCAGATAAAAATCCCATATTGTTTCTAGACTGTAGAAAAATCAACCAATAAACATTTCTTGTTTGAGCTGTCTCACTAATAATGTAGAATAAGTACAGAAAAAATGTCTTAAAAGCAAGTAGTGTCAAAATCTTACATAATTAACAGTACACACTTGTTTTCATTACAGATTGTACATTTCCTCATATGCATCTGAACGAATGCCAGTTACACGGTCGTTTCATTCAATTTTGAATCGACCCAAATGACTGGATTTAGTGCAACACAATAAAAGCCAACCACTTAGAGTTAATTCTAAATGGAGTATTAGCAAAACTACAGTTATTAAATATTCACTATACTCAATGAATAAAGCACAAATCCTCTCAAGTGATACTTAAGAGAGGTTTTTCGCCTCTGTTAAGTAAAAAAAAAAAAAGAAAAACACTTACGGTGTGATGAATTACGAAAACAATCAGCAAGGCTTGTTTAATATCCTTAAAAAACATCTCATCTGAGAAAACCTCACCATTCCAATGATTACATATTGTATCAGTAAAAACATAATACTGGTGTTAAAAAGTGTCTCACCTGGATGAAAAAGTAAATTTTTTAGATGGGATCATATAACACCATTTCATTTTTCATAATACTTAATGATGCTCATCTCCCGATCCATGCTTACTTTTATTGTTAATATGCATGCACAGTGAACATAAACACAATAAACATAAACACAATAAATATAAACACATGCCCTTTTATGTAGTGATGTAACTTTTTAAAATTCAAACCTTTCAATGATCTTAATTGTCATGCACATGAAATGTGGTCAGTTTAGATTTTACATGAAAAGATGTCAACCTGAAAAAGTCTATTATTCTCAAATGCTAAATTGTTAAGATATTGCAAAATGAATTTGACATGGTTACGGACACTACAAATTTTTGAGGGGTGGGGGGGAATCCTTAATTTAAGCAACAATTTTTACAGGTCATGTGCTCCTAGAAGCATCCAATTTTAAATATTAATACTCAAAGAAATAGAAATAATCTGCATTTTAATTGATTATTGTTAAAAGCAAGACAATACAACGCTGAGAAGTGGTCATTTTTGGGGCACATATAAAATCATCTCTCCAAAACAGCTGGACATTTTTAGGGAAGTAAGATTGGTCACTTCTATGTTGCATAGACTTCAGAAATAGCTCCTTTAGCGCACACATTTTATTTATTATATGCATTAAATAAAAATATAAATTCAGCACCAATACTGTGTTTTGGCCATTTAATTTTAAAACTCATATTAGAATAAATAAAGGCTGTGATTGGCCTTGGAACTGAAGCTACTGTTTGGGCTTCTGTTCATTGAGTGGAAACCAGTTCATGTCTTCGGTCCACCGGATTTGAGTGTAAAGGATTTAAAACACAAAGTCATACAAACAGTAAATAATGTTTATTCAGCTCATTTTCTCAGAAAGGAAACGAAACAGTGAGAAAGCCCTATTCAGATGGCATTATTCATTGGGTAAATCTTATCATTTTAATGTCACTACGTAAATGACTTCACTTCCAGTGTTTCTGTCTCCTTCCTTCCTTTACCCAGAAACTTAACATTCACAATACTTTTTTTTTTGTACATAATCAAGGCTCATGTGTTTATTTTAGTCTTTTCCCTGCATAGACGTTTCTGAGATTTAATGTGCAGCTGGTGTCTCGTGCTTGGGAACATGACGGTTGCTTAATTTTTAAACACTTCCAGCAATTTCAATGAGTGATGCATGCTGCGGTAGAATCTCCCAAATACATGTTTACTCAGAGACTGTTACAAGGAAAAAGAATTTAATGTCTAATTAAACAATATTAGTATTCATCTGGATAACATCTGTAATAAATACTTTTCCAATTGTGAAAAAAAATTCATTCAAATCATCAAATTAAATTTTTTTTTCTCTTTTGAAGAAGACCAGACTCTGAATCTGTTAGATGGAAAGTTTTTTTTTAACTGAGTTTTTTTTTTTTTTTTTCATTTAAATAAACCAACACTCATGACATTCAAAAGCAATTATAAAGTTAGTTCGCAGCCAGAAATAACCAGCCTTTCATTATCAGTTTATATTTGTAGACGCTAGTTAATTCGATCAGCGTGGACTATCGCACTCTTCCTCTTGGTCTTCAGGTTCTTCAAAAAGGAAATTGTCAAAAGTTTGGAAGAAATCCTTATAAAGAATTGTTTTGTGATTGCAAGTCCATGCCAATTAGAAGCAGGTGAAAATATTTTTATACAAGACAACAAGAAACATCTGCTAGTAAAAAAAATTGCAGATGTGTCTGAAAAACATTAAAACCATATTTTGGACCAGAAAACTCTCAAAGATGGACAAAAAGAGACAAACTAAGCTGTTGCTGATTGGTATGGAAATAAAAATCACATATTGGCCAATTTGTATTACAATTCTGTAACACGGAAATACAGTTCTGAATATATATATATATATATATATATATATATATATAGACAGTATTTCTTTTTATATTCATATTCATTTATATATA
>JAQMYG010000008.1:4677841-4688808 GCA_030014215.1 Clariallabes teugelsi
GTAACTTATAGACGTATAGGCAGAGTGCAATAGTTTGTGCACCCTTAACAAATTAATCACAAGGATATTTACTGCAACAAAACATCCTGCATGGGTTTCACAGCTATTCCCTCATCCAGTAAACAATAGTAATCTCAAACTGAGTTCAATTCAATAGTTTGTGCACCCCTTCCCACTTTTGGAACGTCATATACAGTACAGGTAAATATGATCTAATATCCCTACAGCCATTCTTTTTCTTTTTTGACCTCTTTTTTATATTCTTTCTACAGCTTTTCATCCTCTTGGTTGCACAGTATATGAATTCTCTACTCTTCTTGTCATATTTCTGGAGATCACGACAAACCTCTTTGTTTGCTTGATTTGTTTGCTTGACTTTGCCGAAACCCATTATTTCACATCCTAACCTCTTAAACCCTTGTCATATTGATGCACTGGTTACATCGAGGTACATCACCATGTTAATCTTTATGGGATTTCAATGCTCGCTTGTGCACAAAGCAAACCCCTTCAAGGTTAATTACTGTGAAATTCTCATTTAAAGTGTGTGAAGGTTGCTGAATAAATGGGGGGGAAAAAAGCTGAAGCAGCAAATTGTCCGTGTTGACAAACCGGAGGTGGCTTGTTAACTCAATATCTTTAGTTTGAAAAGAAATGCTGCATTCCTCGCAGTAAACAGCTGTAATGCGTTAAACACAACATGACAGGTTGAAAAGAGTTGGACTAGGGTATAAACTCGGCATGGGGGGGCGGGGGGGGGGGGTGATTAGTCCTCCCTCAGATGAACACACACACACACACACACACACGCTCACACAATACGAGTGTCAACATTTATTTGTTTCTCCAGACAGATTAACTACGTAACGTAATTTTTTTTCTAAGCTCTGTCATCTCCTATTAATAACAGGCAAGCCTCAGTACTGCTCTTTGTCTGCGCACCTACAGTACACTAACAAACCTCCGACCGCGTCTCACAAAACAGGAGAGATGAAAGAAGTTCGAGCACTTTCTTGAAACTTGATCCACATAAAATGAGCCGCTTATAAGGAACGCGAAAAGGTTTTGACGTCTCAGATTAGGCACGAAGAGTGTAGAGATAGACGACTGTACAGTATATACTATTAGAATTCTCAAGAAGGCACGTGTACACTGTACAAAAGACACAACACAACACAACACAGCACATACTGTATAACAAACCAGCTTATAACTTACTGTACAGCCTTTGAGCTTCTGAGCCAAACACACGTCTTTACACTGCTGTCCAAATAACTGTTTTTTTTATTCAGTCATGCACACAAACAATCATTTACTGTGATGTTAAGATCAGAACACAAGCTCAGAGTGATCCTTATTTTTTACACTAAATGTAGGCTATATTACACCCTGTCTCTTCCAATTCATCAGACATGTGTGTGTCTGTGTGTCTGTGTGTGTGTGTGTGTGTGTGTGTGTGTGTGTCTGTGTGTGTGTGTGTGTGTGTGCTTCCATGAATGCACATACACATTTCAAACCCCACATCTGGGCACTTCGGTCCCCCTTTTCAGAATAAAGAATAAAGAAGAACTGCAGGCTATAAGAGCACTTCTAACCCCTCTCTCACTCTCAGCACTTCCTTTTCCACTCTCAACCCTTTGAAAAAGAAATTCTCCGACAAAATTTTGCTCGAATCTCCGCCCACTGTCCTCATTCCACAGCTCGCTCTTCTCTGGTTATTAAAAATAAGAACCAAAATTCGTCTGTTTAATCTGATTAAGATCATGAGAAAAATACATTAGCTGTAATTAAGGAAGCTTTTAGTTTAATCATCTGTTATTAACGTGACTCATTACAGTAGGTCGAGCGGAATAAAAAATAAAATAAAAATAAAAAAAACGTTATGTACACTGACTGACTGACTGTTATGTATCAGTAAACTGACTGAGAATGAAATTGTCTATCCTGTTAAATCTATCGTGTTATCCATTGAAGAAGGAAATAATTAGTTAATTAGAAGGATAACAGTTTGTACCGGAAGTTCAAACTGAATGTTGGGTGCATTGAGAGATGGGTTACACACCAGCTGAAGAATATCCAAATTAGCCTTAAGCCTCCTAAAGAAAATGATAAGGAGAAAATACTTTGAGACTGAATTTTCTTTTTCCTGTTCTTTCTGTTCTGTAAAGTGTAAAGAGAATGCGGTAGCTTAGTGGTTAAGGCATTGGGCTATGAATTGGAAGGTCCCAAATCTACATACATAAAGAAGGGGTGTGTATATATGTTTCTTCCTTCTGTTACATGATCAGCGAAGCGAAAAAACTTCCTGTTCAACACATCAGCTGCTGTGAATGGTTTAAATGTGTTCAAAGGGTTTTCGAAGAATGTTGAAGTAGGAAGAAAGTAAAGCATGTTTGCACTAAAATGACAGGTATGCATCGCTAAATGGAGTTATCTCATTTTGTTGTTAAATTGATCACATGTATATATTTGCAGATTTTAAGAAAAAAAATAAAAGAAGTATTGCAAACTGATGGAAAATATTTTGTGCATCATTTCTTTGCTATCGATCTAATATAAAGTATAATTTACTACTTTGAAGTGTCAAATTAATAAAGTAATGCTGATGTGTGTAATTCAATATGTTCAATATAAAATCTAGAAGATGTCCTGATGGGTTGAGAGAGAAGCTGCTTACTTTAAGGATTACACATAATTTTATCCAGAAACTAATTCATCATTTTTATTATGTTCAAGTTAATAACTTGACAAGTTAATGATGTAAGACTGAATAGACGTCTCTTAAATTCGGCTTATTTTCAGTAATTTTTGCTATTTCACATAGTAACACTAAACCGTACTGAGTTGCACATGAATTAAGTTTTGATTAATTTATGTACAATTCATGTAAATGCAAATTTTCATCAGTGCACAAACATTATAGAAACATCTCAAACTCGAACCTGCAATCAGAAGCTTTCATATTATTTGTTCGACATAAGTTTTACTAACTTTCTAAAAATTAGTAAAACCCACAAACCATGAAAATTTTAAATATATAAATAGAAAAAAATATACATATACAGTAATATTAATGGAAAAATGTGTGTATTCGAATTCATTTCTAGTTCAAGGTTAGTCTAGATGACAAGGTGGGTAATACTGTACATGCACAGGTCAAACTCCTCTCCAGCTTGTTAAATCATCAAACTTGGAAAAGCTGGACAATCTGGACAACGGCTTCTGAAATAATGAATTCGTCCAAGAAAGCTGAATTATTAATGCTATACTCCGAATCCTCTCGCTGCTTGCTGGCCAAAAAATGAAGCCAAGCTGATGGTACATTATTTTCTTGCTTACACATGTCATCAGTAATTCATTTCTCATTAACCACTCTCCGGCACCTTGTTTTCCTCCTCTTTTTACTTCCTGACCGATGACGTCCTCGTGATTCAGTCTGAAAGTTTCATTCACTGATTTGTTTAAACAAACTTGAGTATGCTATTGATATAGGACTTATTTAAGGGGGGGTTTGTGAGGAGATATAGAGTGGCTGTTAGTGGATTTAGAAGGTTGTTATGATTTCAAACTTCTTTTGAAGTGCATTTTCAAGATAGAGGGGGACAGAATGTACTGTATAAAGCGCTACGCAAAAACAATTATTAAAAACAAGTCTAGAGCAGTTACCAGGAACAGGGCAATCTGAGCTCTCTGAATGATTTCATAAGATACAGATGGAAAACATACCCCTGAATCGACACAGAAATATCTCACTTATTTTCTGATGTCTTTGAACCTGTCTCATACAGTATCTTACTGTATATGCTGTCTTATACGCATAATCGAAAAGAGCATAACATAAAGATTGAAGTATAATGCAATCCTTGCTACACTTTACAGAACTGGTGGTGCCAATACTTTTGAGACCAATGTGTTGATAAAAGATCTTAAGAATATCTTCATATTAGATCAAAATCTTGCTCTGACATTAAATATGTACTCATGGTGTTTCAATTATTTAGATGGTGGGTGCCAATATTTTTGGAATCGTTTGAACTGCTTATGTAGATAGGACTGGAGAGCAGAATATGCACACATGAGCACAAATAAGTCCCCTTAGTGATATACAAAACGCACACACACACACACACACACACACACACACACACACACACACACACACAGACAATGTCAGAATTAACTTCTATTCAGCCCGAGGGACAATGCTGATAACATATCAACAAAACAGCAGCCAAAAGCCACCATCAATCCCTGTGTAAACACGTCTCCCACTCACAATCCCCTTTTTTTCTTTCCCTTTCTCTCGCTCTGCTCTTCCATTCGCTGCCAAATTGCATCCTTTCTGTCGGCTCCCAATTAAACTGATTACGAGGCTGCACCCGGTGTATTTGTGTGCGTGAGTAAAGACTAGAGAAAGAAGCGTAACACGGCGATTATAATAAATGGAAAAATGAGCGAGAGAGATGCTGAAGCGCTTATAAAGCCTTTTAAATAGTAATTCTGCATGAATCAGTGCTACAATGCTAACACTATGCTACATCTATTCCACGCTCTAATTAACATCTTTAATTCGGAAGGTCAAGCCTAGACAGAGGTTAAATATACAGCCTTGTCGTAAAATGGCTTCATTTTGAGAGTGGCTGGTTGATGTCAAAGAGCTGTTTATACATCACACACACACACACACACGCAACCGTTTAACTGATCTTTTATGATCGTGACTTAGCCAGTTACCGCTCGGATATACGAGCGGATATACCGCGCATATACTGATCTTTGCGTTTCACATCCATCCTTCTCAGGTCATCTGTCGCCACCTCCATCTTTCATCACCCTCCCGGTCTATTACCATCAACTGTCATAACAGAACATTTCCTCAATCCAAAACCATCTCAATCCTGTTTCTTCTGACATGAACAAGTTCAGTTCCAGGAGCACGTTCATAAGTCGGATTTGTTCTTAAGTCCGACAAAGTGAGTCTCTCCACCACACTGTCATCTTGCGGGCTAAAACCATGACTAAGGAAATCAATTTTATAGTGAAATGTAACCGGGTTACAAAGGTCTCTGCGCCTTTAAATCACGAGGAAAAACCCAGACGCCAGTTTGTCCCAGAGCTGTTTTCCACTGTAGGACTGTGTTTTGTTGAGGATTTTCCACAATTAGGATTATTCACCATCAGGACAACTTTACAGGACTTACATCTGCGCTTGGATTCATCTTGTTCTGCTCCACTTCGTGACACTAAAAATATTGTACATAATTATAAATATTGCTATTTGGTGCACTGCAGTGTCTATTTTGTGTACAATACAACACAATTTGTTTGGATCTACAAATGTTTGTAAAACCATGGTGGGGATATATACCGATATTTTACTCGTTAGAATTACGCCAATCTTTTCTCTTAACTCTACATCTGTTTTGCCTCACTTTCATCCCATCATTCTTATTGCAGTTCGTTCCAATTTTGCAGCAAGATCCTCTTTTCCCTCCATTAATGCCATTTTCTTTTTGTGTGTGTGTGTGTGTGTGTTTCCACCAGAGAGAAGCAAGAGTATATAATAATTAGACGGAGAAGAGTAGGATCAATATTGGTTTTCACACCTGAAGCACAAAAAAAATATCCAGTAATCAAATATGAAAGATGGAGGATAGAAAAACAATTTCACACTTGCAGTTTGTTCATAATCTCTAGTTTCATTAAAATTAAAAGAGATTTAATGCTAAATCAACGGACCTTAATTATAAAAATAAATTAACCTTTTCTGCTTATTTCTGTTATTCCCAGCCCTTTAAAAATACTGCATAAAAAAAACCATCACAAGCTTAAATATCACAAGCTTATAATATTGTGTTAATGCGCTCTAATGCATTATCATATCTATAGTAACAACTCAGACAGGAACTTGTAAAGAGAACACTTTACATAACCCGAGGTTTAAAATAAAAGGTTACTTAAGAAGAAAAAAAAAAACTATAATCTTGAATATTGTGTGATATGGTGTTCATACGGTTCTCTGACCTGGATTTATTTATCTTTAAATAAATTAATGGATCACAGATCAATATGCGGTCTGAAGTTGTGCAAACTGATCTTGAGCAGCATAAATGTTTAATATACAGTAAGTATAGGTAGTTTCGCAAATATGTGTTTTGGGTGGATGACACCCATGACTATATAACGATGTCAGCCTTTGTTAAGGTTCCTGCACAAGTCAGAAACATTCATTTGTGATGTTTGAGAGAAAGGTGAGAAAGAAGGGAGAAAAGCTACATTTTAAGAACGACGTTCAAGTCAAACCGGGACTTTTGATTATGCAGAATAACAGAACAGAGTTATGAGAGTAAAAACTCCCTTTATTTTTCTATATAATCCTCTGCTACACTAACGCACTTATCCCAGTGTTTCACTAGTGCTTGGACACCATCAAAGTAGAAAGTTTTCTCAGTGCACCAGAGCCATGATCAGATATCCTGCTTTACGTCTGAAACGCTGGCCTCCCAGGAACTCCTTTAACGTCTTAAAGGAAATGACTTGGAGGGAGGTCATGACTGTACGGGGGATGTGACAGATGTGTCTCTTCTGTAAGTTGATGGCAAGTCAGATGACACTCGCTGAATTTTCACGGAAGCAATTTCAGTGGGCTCCAAGCCGCCTCGTCCGTTATCGTCATCACAGGCATACAGCCTTGTTTAAAATGTTTGCACCATTCAAGTGCTTGAAGTCTATTCAAGCAAACGTCAATTTATGCCTTGATTCATGAGAAATTTTTGTCCTGGTTTGATTTTAATGCCCCTCATAGAATTTAGTTTATCCTTGTTGTATAAATTATTTAGAATTTTGACGTGCGATTCACCATAACAACAGCATTATAACCAATATATATAGTGATATACAGTATAATATAAACCTAAGAAGATTAATCAACCCCAATCAGATTTAAAAGCTAAATAATCTATAAATCATTCAATTCTAAATTCCTGTTCTATAAAAAAAAGAACTGCTCCTCTATCCTTCACTCCCATTTCAATCTGTTTTAATTATTCCTAATTACATAAAGTGATTGTGAGTGTCATGCAGCATGAGGGCGTCTTCATGCGTGTCGGTAAAAGATCCTCTGGAGTGCTTTAACAGCACACCTTAACAAACATCAACTGATGGCAAGATTACAGTATGAGGAATGTACGAGGAAATTAAAGTGGCCAAAAATTTAATTTGAATCATTTTCTACTTAACAGACACCAAAACTGTCTGTCTTTATTGAGTTTAAACGGCTGGCATGGTGAGTGTTATGAACTACTTTGAATTTATATTTCAAGCAGTGAACCATCTCTAAACATGATCACGTTATTTGTATTTTTGTATATAATCAACAAAAATTGCTTTTTGGACGTAATAGTCATTTACTTCCTTAAGAAACAAGCCAGAGGTGAGAGAGATCTAAAACCAACAGAAGGAAGAACCCTTGAGAAGATCCAGACTTGAGAAGGAGCCCGTCAGCTTCTAGGTGACCCCAGGTGGAGGGAATATAAATCAGAACTGTTGTACAGTTGTATACTCTAAACCATGATCAGAAGTCCCATATATCATCGGGTACAGCAGTACAAACAGTGCGAGCTGTAAATCAAAATGTCTTCAAGCCATTAACCCCACAGTGTCAGTGAGACAAGCCATAACCCTGCACGACCCAGGACACGGAAATGACACACAGCACCGACATCCATCCAAAACCAGAACATGATCATTAACTCCTAATCACTTCCTCTCATTGCTCCTCGAGTCTCAAGCCATACAGCGGCACTGAAGAGGCTCTGATACTCAGTTTACCATCTGGCCCATTCCTTGTTTGGCTGCTGGTATTTACCGGATTTGAAATCTAATAAGAAGCGTCTGGAAGCCACTTGTAAGACTTTTCTCTTCACACACACATCGAGCATTTCCAGTCGGTCGAGCTGTTCCAATAAAATCCAATCAAAGATCTTCTGATAGTAAAACTGTGCAACCGTATATATTCGACAATTCCATACCTGAGATTTTGAGTTTAATGGCAAGAAAAAGAAAAGTATGATCGAAGATATATCAGGCACAGAGCTGAGCAGCTGAGAGTTGAGGGTCTTGTGAAAAGACGTCCATGAATCTCTGTCCGTGCTGAAATTTGAAGTGACAACCTTCAAGTCAATGTGCCATTAAAGCTCAATTAGGGCTTTCCATTTCAGGATTTTGCCCCATTTTCAGCAATTTAGTCACATCTTATCTCTGCCCACTAACAAGCTCATCCTTATCGCTAGACAGCTTTCAGAACGTTGGCTAAAAGTCCTGGGATTTCAGCTCCCAACCAGTCACTAGCATTTCTTGTCTTTTTAAAAGTTAGTGTAGTCATTTTTCTTTTTGTGAGAGCAGTATTTTCCATCTAGTTTTCCATCTAGTCCTTACAAATTCCCACAAATTAGTTTACGATGGAACCTCGAAACACGCCTTGAGAATTTCCACCTTAAATCTGCCTTGCCATACGTGTGACCGAACCGAGCCGAGCCGAGCCGAACATAAAGACTTGCTTGCACCTATGTTGCGTGCGCGAATAAGTTGCGCGCATGTCTGGGAGACAAAAATTTGTGTCAGTGGAAAGCCACAAGAGGTAAGTTTACGTATTTGTGCTTTTTTGTTTTTGCATTTTGTTCAAGAAGCAAGGAATGCAGCAAGAAGAAAAGGGAGCCTGTGGATATGGTGAGGGTTATTATGGATTCATAGCTTCTAGTCACAGGTATCAAAACACGGGTAACTAGGTCACTGTTGAGAGATTGTAACAGTTCTTGACAGGTTTTGACAATTCATAGCAACTCATGAGGTGGAGGAGATACTGTGTAGTTTAGCACTTCTCAAAAGCTGTCCTGGAGGACCCCCTGGCCTGGACATATTTTTTCAGTTGGCAGCATCCCTGATTTAACTAATCGCCTAGTCCATCCATCTTTGAAAGTTCGGTTTTCAAAAGCTACATACCTTTTATGAAAAAGTCATGCTGTGTCGCATATTTGTTTGTGTTTCATCAAGATTTGGATGTCTACCTGAGCCTCCAATAACTACCTGGACTCCATATTAACATCAATTAACATCAACTCTTATGCTGAACTACCTGCCACCTAACACACAGTATGAATGCAAATCAATTCCTGGTTTTGTTTCATCCAGATGAGGATGGGTTCCCTTTTGAGTCTGGTTCTTCTCAAGGTTTCTTCCTATTACCATCTCAGGGAGTTTTTCCTTGCCACTGTCGCCCTCGTCTTGCTCATTAGGGACAATCTGACCATTTTGATTAATACACATTCACATTCCATACAAACTTCAATAATTCTTTTGTTTGTATAAAGCTGCTTTGCGACAATGACAATTGTTTATTGTTTTATTTGTCTATACAAATAAAATTTTATTGGATTGGAACTAGATGCTTTGTAGGGACATTAAGGTCATTTGTGTCTTCTGCATACTCTGTGTATTTACAGTAAACTATGGCTCTGTTGAGTGATGCATATAGCCACATCCACTTCAAGAGCAAAAGCTTTGTATTCGTCCAAAAAAGCGTTGGCTTTTTTTTGCCAGTGAGATAATCTGGCACAAAACTGCTCATAATGTCACTTCTACTCAACATTTTGATGTAATTTATGCTGCAGATTTAGCTTCAGGTAAATACCGAAGGACTGGCAAAGTTTCATTAAATTCTGTCAGGCCAGTTTTGTGTGATGCTGTGACAAAATCAGCTGGACAGACATTCAGAGATACAGACATACAGATATACAAACAGACAGAAATAAAGAACTCGATGGAAAAGTTCAGGAAACTTAGGGCACGAGCCGGGGTACACCCTGGTCAGGATGCCAATCCATCACACGGCACACACATACACACACTCACACACTCTTTTTTTCACACACTCAGCTGTTTTTACATTTACTGCATTTGACAGTTTTCCAGAGTGACTTACATTTATTCATCAGTTTCATGGTGCTGGGACCCTTCAATCATTATTCCAATGCCTTAACCATTGAGCTACCCTTGCCGCAACTACTTACTACCACCACTACTTCTCCCTAACTGAAAAACATCTACCAACTTGCAAAAGTGTTGTACTTCCCCCAAGACATGTTAAGCCGTTGCATCTTTGAGAACCGCTGCTTATGCAATGTCAGGAGCATCTTCTGACCATGGAGCGTGAAGAGCAACACGACCTGACATGTCAAGTGAGTGAACGAATTAATTAAAAACTCACACTGCAGTTTGGATGAAAGCACTGCACTGCACTGCTCAAGCTCTTAGCTATAATGGTGATTTGATTGAAAGGTCAGAGCAGGAAACACCAGCTTTCTTGGACTAGAGAATCATTCATTAGGAACTTGCGATCTCCTTACATCAGTGCACGTGCAAACTCAAACTCTGCCTGTTCATAAGCAGATTTGTTCTGCCTACCTTCTGTAGAGGTAAACACAGAATCCCAGGATGATGCGAATGTTCATCATTGATGAAGTTTCTCATCACGGGCAGATTGTTTTTGAGAGCTTCAACTCTTTTCAAAAGAAAGGCTCTGAGGAACACCCACACTGACACGCAGATGCCGATGCCAACTGGTCGCATGAGGGCCTTCCACTCTGATATCCGTCCAACGCGGATGACATCAGGACTAGTCAACAAAGCCGGATGCAGCAGATGGTGTGTGTTAATGTATGTGTCATCACTTATACATCTCACCCAGGCCACTCTTTTTAGCTTTGCAGGTAGAATATGTATACAGGAGAGTATGTTCTCTCTCCCTCTCTCATATTGCATATCTCACTGTTTTTCCTTTTTGGTGCTTAATTAGGCAGACATGCTTTTCATACTTTCTTTAAAGCTAATGACTCTAACTCATAAAATTGCTACATATGAAACAAACAAACAAAATCAATACACAAGTAGACCTTTATAATTTGAAACAG
>JAQMYG010000008.1:4702991-4713051 GCA_030014215.1 Clariallabes teugelsi
TATATCATATCATAGAATATCATGTCATGTCATGTCATGTCATATCTTATCATATATCATATCATATCATATATCATGCAATGTCATGTCATATCTTATCATATATCATATCATGTCATGTCATATCTTATCATATATCATATATCATATATCATATCATATTATATCATGTCATGTCATGTCATGTCTTATCATATATCATATATCATATATCATATCATATTATATCATGTCATGTCATGTCTTATCATATATCATATATCATATATCATATCATATTATATCATGTCATGTCATGTCATATCTTATCATATATCATATATCATATCATATCATATCATATCATATCATATCATGTCATGTCATGTCATATCTTATCATATATCATATATCATATCATATTATATCATGTCATGTCATGTCATATCTTATCATATATCATATCGTGTCATGTCATGTCATGTCATATCATATCATATCATACATATCATATCATATGTGTCTGTCTATCTCTGTCTGTCTGCTTATTCATTTATCTATCTCTATCAATCTATCTAACCATCTGTCTGTCAGTCTATCTGTCTGCTTATAGTATCCCTCCATCTCTGTCTGTCTATCTATCTATCTATCTATCTATCTATCTATCTATCTATCTATCTATCTATCTGTCTGTCTGTCTGTCTGCTTGTCTGTCTATCTGTGTCTATCTATATAAGTATCTGTCTGTCTGTCATTCTATCTGTCTGCTTATACCTCCATCTCTGTCTGTCTGTCTTTCTGTCTGTATAGCCATCTGTCTGTCTTTCTGTTCATTTATCTCTCTGTCTGACAGCTAAAGCCTGGTCAAAATTGGGTAAATCCAAAAAAAAACAAAAAAAAAAAAAACAGTAAATCTACATCAGAATGGCGGAAAAATGAAAAGAATGAAGTCTTTGGAATGGTCTAGTCAATGTTCAGACGCAAACCCAGTTGAAATGCTGTGGCGAACCTCAAGAGAGCTGTGTATAAGTGACTTCCCAAAAACCTTAATGAACTGAAACTATCATTACTTATTATCATTGCTGCTAAAGGTGGGTCTACAGGCTATTGAATTATGGGGGGTATTTACGTAGAATTGGCCTCGTGATTTTTTTCTTTTGGACTTCATTTTTGTTACATAAATTATGGCACAGTGAAAACAAGTTATATGCTGTTGTTTGTCTTACCTGATACTGAGGCCGCCATGATCAGATGATTTTTTAAATGAAAACATCCAGAATTAAATGACTGGTAATAAGTTTGGAACACAACTGTACATGATAACAGGAATTCACACTTTGTTTTGGAGATCAAATGTAACTAACAGTATGAAACTGCTTTTTAATTTATAAAATTGACTCGTGTTGGCAAATTGTCCCGACTTTGCTGTTATTGGAAAATACTAAACTTTGGAGGGGTAAAGGCGGCTTGTGTCTCATTACACCACCCTAGTGCGTATTTATTTCTTAGGTACGTGCACGGAGTGAAATGTTGGACTGGACTATCAGTAAATCAGTGTTGCTGAAATTGTTAGCAACACTAAATAGCCTAGGCTAGCTCAGGCTGGGAATGATAATATAAGAACACACACACACACACACACACACACACACACACACACACACACACATATCAAACAAGAAAATGATACAGGAGCAAATTGGCTTTGGGCAACGACAGAACTGAAGGAAATGATACACAAGAGCTCGGCAGAAAGCACTATATGCAATTTAATACCGGAGATACGAGAGAGGGAAAAAACAGATATAGTAGTGAAAGGACATGAGGATCGTGCATGAGGAAGGACTCTGGGATGCAGCATGCACACCTCCCTATGGATTTCGCTTCTGTTTTGTATTCCAGGAAGCTCTTCCTTCATTTTCAGCCTGGCGAAAACAGCAGGAGTGATGGCTGAGCAGAAGAACAGAAGGAGGGAGCATGGTGTCAGGGCCGTGAGAGGGAAATGAGGCTGATTACCATTTCAGCACACACACGCGCATGCTTTCAGAAATGTCAACAGTGAAAAAGTTTAGGGTCAACAGAATTTAATTTAAAAGTGGTTCGGTGTTGCCAGGACCTGCTTGCCGATACAGGATTGGGGATTGTTTTTGTACGATTGCTGCAGGCTGTTTCGTTTTCTTTTGTCTGTTTACAGGAAAGAGTTTGTGTTGGTGGACTATGAGGACTGCAAGTAAAGTAAAATGTTAGAGGGAGAGAGAGTACTTAGAGAGAGAGAGAGACTGCTCAAATGCAAGGCAGGTTCTTTATGGGACAGATTTAAAATCATAGGTTTGCTTTTTTTTTTTTTAAACATAAAAAGTGGCTTATAATTCAGCACTGTCACCTTGCACCTCCAGGGTCTGGGTTCAAATCCCGCCTCGGGGTCTGCGTGCATGGAGTTTGCATGTTCTCCCCATGCTTTGTGGGTTTCCTCAGGGTACTCTGGTTTCCTCCCACAGTCCAATGATTAGGCTAATTGGCGCTCCCAAATTGCCCGTAGTGTGAGTGAGTGTGTGACTGTGTGTACCTCAACTCGTTCATCCTGTGATAGGCTCCAGGATCCCAAATGGGTCAACTGTGTCATTTTTGGGCAATTATTATTATATTATATAGATGTGCATGTATGTTTTTGCACCAACATTCGCACCAGAAAGGTGAGCTAACAGCTTAACAACAGTGTTAGAACTTACATTTATGACATTTGGCAGACGCCCTTATCCAGAGCAACTAACAATCATCTAACTACACATGAGCAGATGATGGCTGGGATTTGAACCCATGAGCTTGAGATCAATAGACCAACATAACAGAATTAAAGCCCTTAAAGCACTTTTAACGGGGAGCCTTCAGACATTAAACTGAAGTATAAAATCTAAATTTTTATTTATTTATTTATTTATTTATTTGGTCATGTGATCATGTGCATCTGTGCTATTTCTTTGCCTATGTAAGACATACATTTTTTTTAGCTTAGTCATGTTTGTATAGTTGGCCAAAAATTCCGTTCATCATGTTGCCTAGGTTGTGCTGAAGAAAAAAAGATATGTCACCCTATACTGCACTATAATCCTGAGCCCTATATACTGTATATATTTAGTAAAAAGTTCAAAACAAATAATGGCTAAAATACTCTGGGCTTTAAGAGATATAAAAATTAAAAAAAACCTGCGATGCCCCTTAGTATTAGTATCAGTATCACTGCGTTAACACTCCATAATATACCGAACTCTTTGGGGAGGAACAAAAACCATCTAGAAGAATTGTAAAACATGAAAACAGCTTTAAACTTGTATTAAAAACATCAATCAATTACTTTTTTTTCCCGTAGCATAGTCTCTGGTGTCAGCATTTTGTACCAGCGCTCTACAGATTTAAGTACTTTGGAATAGAACATTAAAACTTTTCTTTATTCATCTTCTATAACTCTTATTCTGCACCATCTCAGGAGACTTTGGGCACGGGATGAGGTACCAATCAGGTACCAAAAGGTGCCAATTCCTTACAGGGCACACATGCACACTACGGGAACTACTATTTGGGAACGCCAGCAAACCTAATCTGCATGTCTTTGGACTGTGAGGAAACCGAAGTACCCAGAGGAAACCCTCTAAGCACGGGGAGAACCTGTAAACTCCATGCACACAGATCCAACGTGGGAATCGAACCCTAGATATTTTTTTTCATGATTCAAAGTATTGCTTTGATACTAGACGAATAAAACAATTCAATGCATTCTGCTGTTGTAGAAATATTTCAAAACTTCAGCATAGCAACAGTCTCTTTGCTCTGCATCAAGTCGCATCAATCAATCCTTGATTATTTTCCCAAATCAGCATGTTGCCGTCAGGTTCTATTCCTTTTCCTCCTGGCAGAGGTACATTTCCTATTGAATACAGAATACCCAAATGCTCCAGAACATTAGTATCAGTGTCAGTTTCAGTGCACACACACACACACACACACACACACACACACACACTCGCTTCTGAAATCCAACTCTACAAACATTCTTATTTCCGAACATTTATAATCGCATTACATACAGTACACAAGAACCTCGCGCGCTGTCTGAATTACAGAGGTGACTCTGGAGGTCGTTCGTTCTGTCGGGCGTTTTTTTTTTAAAAAGGCACCCGATGTTTAAATGTTTCACTTCCTCTCTCAGTCATTATTTAAGCGCAGCCATCGCTTTAGGATACAAACAGTCAGACGGCCAGAAAGAGACGAAGACCCTGTTCGCTACTTCTTTCTCTTTGCCCCTCTCTCTCTCTCTCTCTCTTCAAATCCTCTCCATGGCTCGATAATTGACCCCTGACTGTCGATTTGCATTCCCTCTGACTCGATGCAGAGGCCGTACTGTAAGGACCTGGACATCAGACGGGAAGCTCAACATTTTGAGCGGCTTAGCGGCGATGTGTTGTTTATCTGCTGCTGTAAATGAGGTTTGGAATGAGGATAATGGAAAATGGGTAATGCATTATAAACTTTATAATAAACATTTCATTGTTTGAGTAGAGAAGAGTGGAGCAGATCAAATCGTGCAGCGAACGGACACCAGAGACAGAGATACTGTAGAGACAGTGCAGTAAATCAGGGAAAGACTGTATTGTAAAAAGGTGCATAGTTTCTAGTAGGGCAAGAGAGGTGAGCTGGAATTGATTCCTTTTACAACTGTTGTGTGATTTACTGCAACGTTTTCCAGGAACATACTGCAGCTAAAAGCCTCACAGATTCATGTTTTTACCTGCTTTATCTTTTGAAGGTTTACCAACATCATGTCATAATAGCCTTGTTCAGAGTGCAGGCAAATCCGATTTGCTTCAGAAATCTGATCTGATCTGATCTGATGTGAGAGTCTGCAGCGTTATTTGAAAGTGATCTGGCTCTGTTCAGACTGGCAGCTCAAATCTGACACACTGCCACCTGTGCATAAGCTCATGACCAAAACGTCAATTAACTGAACACAATGATAGTTCAGGACTGGAGTTTTCTACAGCCTACCTGAGCCTCCAATAACAAACTGGAATCCATATTAACATAAACACATCTCCTGAACTTCCAGTCTCACACAGTATGATGAAGATCAATTCCTGCTTTCTGTTTCACCCAGATGAGGATGGGTTCTCTGTTGAGTCTGGTTCCTCTCAAGGTTTCTCCCTATTACCATCTCAGGGACTTTTTCCATGCCACCGTCGTCCTCGCCTTGGTCATCAGGGACAATCTTTTTGATTCATACACATTTACATTTCATACAAACTTAAAATAATTCTTTTGATTATGTAAAGCTGCTTTGCGACAAGGATAATTGTTAAAAGCACTAACGAATAAAATTGAATTGAATTGAATTGAAGAGATGGATAAAGTCATCCATTATTGTTACTAAAGGTGGATCTACAAGCTATTGAATCATGGGGGTACTTAGTATTGCCCACATGTTTGTTTGTTTGTTTTTTGCCTTAATAATTTTTTTTTTTCATTAAACACTGCCACAATGAAAAACATTATATGTTGGTATTCATCTGAGGTTGTATTTGACCAGTACTAAGTCGATCAGACGATTCTTATTATGTTTTTACACATTGCACACATAGAATTAGGCAGCACAATGGCGTAGTGGTTAGCACTGCCGCTTTGCACCTCATGGGTCTGGGTTCAATTCCCATCTTGGATTCTGTGTGCATGGAGTTTGCATGTTCTCCCTGTGCTTGGTGGGTTTTCTCACACAGTCCATGCAGATTAAGCTAACTGGTGTTAGTCCAAGTGTGTGGGTGGGTGAGTGTGGGTATGGGAGTGTGGCCCGTGAGGGATTGTACCCAGCCTCATGCTCTAAGTCTCCTGAGATAGACCCCAGGGTCTCCACCACCCTGTATACGGGATAAAGTGGTGTAGACGATGAGACGGCGATGAAATAGAATTAAACCTTTTACACTGTGACTGTATGACTGTATCTGCACCGGTTGCTGCAGTAACAACTCTGCATGCAGCACAATATTTCCTCATACTGTACAGTATATGTCCTTGTTTCTGTATATTCCCTCTCGCTTTGCCTGTACTGATGCATCCTCACGAAGTGCTATCAGACATTTTGTCCTCTGTCCAAAGATTATTCTCCTCCGTTTCTATACTGCGGTTAAGCCTGGAGCTCTTCCTGTAAAAAAAATATACAGTTCATTTAGCTTCACGGAAAATTCAAGGGCATGCCATTTAGTTACTTAGCATAATAGCGACAAAAGCAGGGCAAAAAAACTCTCCACGGCGTCCTAAAGCACAATGACGTACTTTCCCACAAAATTATATTTCATCTCTATTTCTTTCATCATCTTCCTCCTCAACTATTCGACCTGTTTTCACCATGGTTGCACACGTCTCATACCAGGTGATCATGTGGACTCGAACTTCGGGTTTTTGAGTGACATAATGGACGGTTTGAAATCTGATTCGAGCGGGTAGATTGTCCAGACTGAGACACATCTTTAGGAATACAATTCAGTCTGATTTCAAACCACATCTGGATATGGTTCAGATCAGATATTACAAAATCACATTCAATTTCTTTTTTTTAGTGTTTAGACTACATGAAAATCTGAATCTGATTCCAAACTGATTCCATTTTGCCCGAAATTGGATTTGAGCTGGCAGTCTGACCAAGGACAATGTTTCTCAGGAAAATGTTTCCAGTTACTGACTCACACTTACACCTCTAATGTTTACAGCATTTTCATGCTTTTAGGTTTCTATTTGACTGAGACACATCTTTAGGAATACGATCTGAGTCTGATTTCAGATGACATCCAGATGTGGTTCAGATCGGAATTGCAAAACTCATATATATGTTTTTTTTTGTTTGGTTGTTTGTTTGTTTGTTTGTTTGTTTGTTTGTTTTTGCTGTTTAGACTACAAAAGCCATCTGGTTCAAAACTGAAACCAATCTGGATATGCTTGAAATCGGATTTGGGCTGGCAGTCTGAACAAGGCCAATTCAATTCAATTCAATTTTATTTTATTTGTATAGCGCTTTTAACAAATTGACATTGTCGCAAAGCAGCTTTACACAATCGAAAGAATTATTGAAGTTTGTATGAAATGTGAATGTGTATGAATCAAAATGATCAGATTGTCCCTGATGAGCAAGCCGAAGACAATCAACAGTGACAAGGAAAAACTCCCTGAGATGGCAATAAGAAGAAACCTTGAGAGGAACCAGACTCAGCAGGGAACCCATCCTCATCTGGGTGATAACGGATAGCGAAGATTGATCTGCAGTCATGCTATGTGTTAGGAGGCTGAAAGTTCAGTATAACAGGAGATGTGTTTATGTTAATATGGAGTCCAGCCAATGTTTCTCAGGATAATGTTGGTTTCAATTACTGACTCATACTTACACCTCTAGTGTAAACTGCATTTCTATGCTTTTTTTTGTCGCTGCTATTTCGAAATGATTCAAACTCAAACAAGGATTGTGCATGCTATTTTAAGTCTTTTTATCATCTTGACACTCTGAACTAGTGTAGGAGTTCAGCAATAAAAGAAATCCATCCATCAGCCTCCACTAGTTCCTTGACAACAACATCGAGTGACTCTGACTCAGTAAAACAGCAGCAGTGAACCAAATCGAAAATAAAAATAATAGAAAAACATTTCCAGAGACATGGATTCTCAAACCTGGCATTTAACAACGAGGAGAAACTGAAACACACAATACAGGGCATTACAGAGATCCAAATTCCAGCATCTGACCTTCTAACTCTTAAGCTATTGAAATGCAGTTAAAGTGGATGAGTGCGGTACCGTACTTTCAGGAATTTGGAAATTGCTTCCAAGGATGAACAATAATTTTGGAGGTCCACATTTTTTCCCGAGGTTCTTGGCTGATTTCTTTTGATTTTCAAAAGACACACAACAAAGAAGCACTGAGTTTAAAGGCACCCAAAGGTACACCTCTATTTGTTTTAAATAATACCAGTTAGTCTATTAGAAGCCATGACATCATTTACTGGAAAGTTTGTGCAAATAAGTGTATGGAAACTTCTGACCCACCGGAATCGTGAATTGCATCATCTATAAAGTCGATGTCCTAACTGACTTGTTAACATGAAATCTGTCAAGTGTATTAAGAAAATCAGTTTTAATGACTTCAACCTAAGCGTCTGTTCACTTCCGACTTCCTGTGCTTGAACAAAAAGCTTGTTTGACTGTGGAGGTTTAAAAGCTTATAAAACATTTACCTGTCTGTTAAATTTATTGCAAATATTCCTCAATTTTCTTGGTTTAACATCACATATTGTGCTTCGCCGGTCTTTATATAGCAGAGATTTGTATTGAATAAATGAAACCTGCATGAGCTGTAATGCAAGGAGTAGATTTTTCTCATGACCAATGAACACGGTGGAAAACAAAAACAAAATAAAAATCCGATACACTCCTTCCATTAGTTAGCAAGTAAGTGTCTACGGTATCGTGTATAAGTGTATGCTTAGCTAATCACTAATAGCTAACATGTGTTGTTCTTGTCTTGTGTTTAATGGTTGTCTGAGTGCTGAGAGAGAGTGCTTGTCTGCCTGCTTGTCAGACGAAGGCTCCAGCCGGACCAGACTGACCTAGTTGTGCAGTTGAAATTGAAGAATTACTGCCTGGCATAGCCGGAGAGCTGGGTGCTATTGCAGACACACGAGGCAGAACGGCCATGAGCGCTGCTGTAAAGGAGAAAAGATTGAGTGTGTGTGTGTGTGCATGTGCGCATGGGTGTGTGTGTCAGCTACCAGGGGAATCTGAGAGTGCTGCTTACATATGCATGAAGGTTTCCAAAACCTGAATGTTTCACATAATTTTTCTTTCCCTCGCCTAAAGGAAGAAAAAAAATCCTGCGGAATCCAAATGATCCTAGAGGTGTTTCTGCATCTGTACAAGTCATGTGAATGTACACAGGCATTTTGAATAATAATAATAATAATAATAATAATAATAATAATAAATGCATTCATGTTTATGTATTGTGTGCGTGTGTGAAAGTGAACCACTAAGAAAAAGTGAGATGATCAGCATAGCGCTTAAAGGGACTAAGGGAAAACATAGCCAGCCGGCGGTTGCCGCGGCGCCCAGCCTCTTGTCTCCAAGGTGACAGCGGAAAGACCAATTGCATCTGACTGCAGGAGAGATGAGGCATTAGAGAAGCCATGTAGCGATGATTTACTCCAATGTGATTGCTTTATAGGGAGACTTAGATCACCTAATGATGGAGTGAGAAACAATAAAAAGAAAGAGAAAGGGTTTAACATCTCCTCACGTCACATAGCCCTGAGAAGCATCCTAAATGAAACGTTAAAGCGACTTCACCAACAAACCTGCATTTCCCTCTTTGACCTTTTACATCCCAGAAAGTGGAGGAAGTGGATGATGGAAACACCAGGTTCAGGTTCTTTCTATCTCTCTCTCTTTTTTTCATAAGGCCTTATTGATCCATTGGGAGAAAGCGCTAGAAGAGCACTTGTGTGCTTTTCTGCTCAGCTCAGCACAATCACACGCTGAATGATATACAGCTAGCTCGTGTAAGGCATGTCAGCCACCCGGCGCATAGGATTTATCAAACATCCATGCAGCTTGTACACACTCACACACACACACACAATATGACATAAAATATTTCACATGAGTCATGATTGAGAGTTTGTGGATTGTAAGAGAACAACAGGAAGGAAAAAAATATATATAGACATGAAACCCGAGGGAGAGCAAAATAACAAAATGTAGCTTTGAGGAATTGCTTTGGGTTTCAGTCCTGGCACCAGTTACACCAAAACAACACACTACATAAAAGCTGAAAGGATTTTTCATCTGATCAACCAATCAAATTTATGCTTCCGAACCGCCAAGCTTACACGATATGACCTGCCGATAATTATGACTTTGATCTCATCACTTTTCTCAGTATAATAATAAGAAGAAGAAGAAGAGGAAGAAATCATAAGAACAGATACCTACATTACATTACAGTTCATTCAATCCATGACCGAAAATCCACATAAGTGAACAAAAATTGCAATGA
>JAQMYG010000008.1:4719415-4729580 GCA_030014215.1 Clariallabes teugelsi
GATATTCAGGTTTAAAAAATGTCCTCTAGAGAGGACAAATTTTAACTGCTGGTAGTCAGGAGGATATATATATATATTTATTTATTTATTTATTTTATTTATTTTTATTTATTTTATTTTTTTTTTTAAAGAAGCTTTGATTTATCGCTAGATCTGATTTTTGCTGCATTTGGAAGCCATTTGGAAGGTCACGTCAGTATTTCCAAAAGAAATATTTATGAAAGAAAAGTAAACTGAGAGATAATGCTACAACACAAGGAGCTGTGTGATTGCTTGATGTACAAGAGACGTTTGTTTCCTTATTTCCTCTTGACCTCATGCGGGCCAGTCAGGGACACCCAGAGGCCCGGGTACGCTATCTGTGAGAAGCTTTCCTAGTTTGTGTACACAGTATAGCAAAGCAATGACACTGATAATATATCAGAATGACCTCCTACACAACACACAGCCCACACACAGAGTTAACACACTGATAGGTGGTGACACAAAGCTTGACAGTTTCCTTAAACACATTGTGTTTTTGCAACATCACATTGACAGTGAGGTTAAAACCTGAAATCATAACATATCGTGGTATTCCAGCTCAATATGATGAAATCTGGTGAAACTAAATAAACTTAGGAGACAAAACGTTAAGGTTTTTTTGCCATCCTGTCTTTCTTGCAACCTGCAGTACATAATACAGTACATCCAGGTAGGTGATCTTGGCATCTATGGCATACAGTATATTGCTAAATATTTATATTGCTATAGTTGCATATTTTGTCATAAATGTGGTAAGCACTCGAAGAATGTAGTATTAACTTAATGTGGTGTTTGACAATGTTGCATGGACATAGCACAAGCTACACATCCTGTAGGATAAGGAAATACACTCAGAAAAACGTGCTATCTGCCCTCTTCCACATACATGAGATCATAGATGTCTACAAGGATCATGTGATTGACAGGAAAAGCAGCGTATGCCCCTCCCACCTAGAGAGCACAGCAAATTTTGCAGCATTTACATACTTTTTTTTTTTTTTAAGCAGCATTTATTAAATTCCAGTTTTGAAAAAGTAAACTATAAACATTCATATAAAAGTTATAGATTTAAATATATAGATATTTGCTAATTAATGTTAATCCTATAATTGGCAATAAATATTATGTTATAAACTGATTATACTGTAATATTTATAACACATGGTCATTTCATACTAAGAAACCAAACATGGAAAAAAAAATCCATAAATTGATTAAATAAAGGGAGTAATTCAATTGGACAAAAGTAATGGCATCCTTGAAGGATAACGGTTAGTGTAGTATGTTAGAATATATATGCACAAATATAACTGAGACAACTGATTTGATCGAGCAGCCTGCGTGAAAGTGAAATATGATCTGAATGTTCTATTTACACACAGCTTCATTCATTTCTTATTATTACAAAAATGCATTCAATTCATTAGCCTGCGTTAAACACAGCTTTGATTCTTGTCTTTTACTGGCTAGCCTCTGTTAAACTTTTCCTGCCCCTTGCATAATGATCAAAATGTTTAAGGTTGCGATCATATCTCACTTCCTTACACTAGTCTTGATCAAGAAGACATAATCAGCATGTTACCGCTCAAGTTTGTTGTTTATCCTGCCATTTGTACGCCTTATATTTTATGTACCTGGATCGTTCCAGATTTTAGTGTATGATAAAATCAGAGTAGGCTATAAAATTCTGTGCTGCTGCTTTAAGAGCAAGGACAAACTTTGCCGTAAAATATATCGCATTTTATTTTGTTAGGAAGATAATTGAACGAGGTCCGTCAGATCGTAGACACGACACCGATTTATTGGATTTGTGTCTCAAAATTATTCTTATTTTCATTTGTCTTCCTTCGCTTCTTTGTCATGATTCTCGTTCTATCGCTGCTCTCCTCTTTTATCACTCTGCCCTGTTTTTCTCCTACACCAGCTTTCAGCAGCAGTACGCTCACATCGTCCTCCCTCCTCACCCATTATTACGGCTCTGTCTCATTTATCTCCTCCTCCTTTCCTGCCTGTGGAAGCGTTCCCTGTCCCTCGCTCCTGCCTTTCCTAATTCGCTTTATTTGCGACCTCTGAGCAATCACCGAGTCAAACAGGGATGAGAGAAGGAAAAAAGGAACTAAGAATCGCTTTCTGATTTCTGATTTTGTGTTCCACTTTAGACCACATCTCTCGTGTTGTTTTTGTCGTCATTAGCAAAAGCTTGGGTTTTTTCCTCCTCCATCTCCCCTTCATCTGTTTTTTTTTCTTTCTCCTCTGTGTAATCACTCCCTCAATCTCACGTTTACTGAAGCAGCTCTCGGTCCCAAGAGAGAACAAAACTCCCTGCTAATTTTACCCCATTTTCTATCTGTTAATTTTTCTCTCGACTTTTTCTTTGGATGATCCTCTCCTCCCGTCTATCGTAAGATTTGTTCAGACATGAAGATCAAATCCCTTTTTTGTTTATTGATGGAGGAGGCTTTAATTCTGACTTGCATGCCATTTCAAAGAAATAAGATTTTGGTTGACTAATCAGATTTCATGTTCACGGATCATCTTGTTTTTTCCTGGAAAATTCCAACATGACAACATGACTTGTTTCCTTTTTTTTTTTTTTTTTTTTTTTTACTTGATTGACTTACTCAATGTTAATTCCACTTAAACCTGGATGTTATCATTAATCAACATTGCGATCTCTCTCTCTCTCTCTCTCTCTCTAACTAGCTAACCGTTCTGCACTACCTAGCATCAGACATCCTTGCCGTTGCTATAGCAACCAGTTGCTTCTATGCAAACACAGACATATTTAAGCTCTTCACACCTGCTTGCTATGCACGTCTTGTGTCTGGATAGGATCCTGATTCAAAATGTAACCTCATTGCATTAACATGTTTAATCTTCATCCTGTTCCTGGTTGCTACATCGGATTCTGATTGGAACGTATGTAAAATGCAAATACACTCGTTACACACGCACGCATATCAGACGATGCTTTTCGGCTTGAAATAGCTAACATTTTCATTTGCAATCAAACAGGCGCGCATGGACGTCGTTTAGTTTGATGCAAAATATCAGGACAGGGAGTGTTGGGTTGCCAAATCATATCATTAAATAATTTAAAGAATTTATCAGACTTTGACAGTATGGTTCGAATTAAGGTACTTTGGAGACACCCACATCTCCTTGACACTATTTCAATAAGATTATTATTTAATAAACATATTTTTTTTAACATACTGACTGTATGTATGTGATTTTTGAAATTATGAAATAAATCTAATTTCTCTTCTTATTAGTTATAGGAAATCAAGCTTGCAAGCTATACAATGACCTGTTTTTACATTTCTTTTTTTTTTTTTTACATTTTAAATTATTATTTTTAATATACCGTACCCTTTTGCAGTTTTATATTATTCAAAATATATATCTTAATATATGGATATATGTTTCTATCCTGGCCCTTGAGATGCATTAAACATTCCGGTGTAAATACAGTTTAAAGCTGGATTTCATAAATAAATCAGAAGTGTGTTGATGTGGTTTTCCCTCCGGCATGATATACACTCATACACTCCTCGAGAAATGGTTACTTAAGGGTTAATTAAGAGTCTTTTTTTTCTCTTCTTCTGATCTTCTTTTAACCTTCAACCTTTGACCAGCTGTAACCTTTTTGTTCTAACATTTATAAATGATATTTTATGCTGTAAAGGCCATGAGGACAACTCAAACTCTCTCACACACACACACACACACACACACACACATACACCTGGGACTTCCTACGTGTGGTTCCTCACATCTCTGAAACCAACCACCATCTATTGTACAATGCAAAAATCTCTCTCCTTCTTTCCTCCTTTCTCTGCGCTTCCAGGCATATATTCCCTCCGTTCCATTCCATCTCTCGGGCTCCACATCCATCCATCCATCCATTCGATCGGTCTTCTCGCTCCTCCCAACCACACCTCTCCCCTCCCTTACTGCATCTCCACTCACTCTGGATCTCATTGAGATAAGCACTAAGCACACGCTAACAATGGACCAGCAGGCACAATATACTGTACACACACACACATATTTAAACCACTCACACAATTACATAAACACACACACACACACAGATATTCCCCCCCTTCTCCATTCCATAACAGACATCCAGCTGTAGGGACAGGTGCAAAAAAATACAAGTAAGGGTTCACATGCCTTGGGATGGTGCATTTCCCATAATGCCGAGTCCGTGCTCCGCCGCCGATGAGAAAGACACCAGCCTCCTCCCTCCGGGTCCTCTTGAGCTTCACACCGAGAGTGGTCCACACTTCCTGTTCACTCCTTATCTTCTCCCGTTCCTGCCTTCCCTTTGTCTCTCTTTCTCTTGCTATCTCGGATGCTTTTCCTCTGTGTGCTCTCCTCTCTCTCTCTCTCTCTCTCTCTCTCTCTCTCTCCTCTTGTGAGATGGCTTCTCTCCAGCTGCTCTTCACGGCTCTGCTCAGCACCGCCTGCACACCAGAGTGAGAGGTAGAGGGTGTGTGTATGCGTGTGTGTGTGCGTCAAGGAGAGTGAACCTGTGTGCAAGCGTTCCTCAGCATCTTGGGAATGCTTGCATTGTTGTGTGTGTGTGTGTGTGTGTGTGTGTGTGTGTTTGAGAGAAAGAGAGATTGTTACAGTAGTCCATGCACTGCTTGCAATGAGTAAAATATATTACCTTATGTATCTCTCTCTCTCTCTCTCTCTCTCTCTCTCTCTCTTTGTCTTAAAGCTACAGACTCTGCACCAGGAGAAACCCTGGGCTATTCCCTCTCTCTCTCTCTCTCACACACACACACACACTCATTCTAATTCCATTGTCAAAGATGTACAGCTTCCAGGGAGCCTCGTCTCTCAGGATGATGTCTATACAGAGATGTGAGACCGAGGAAGCGAGAGAGTCATGAGGGATCCATCCAAAAACAGACCACCAAGGTAACCATGAATAGTGAATGGTTTCCCATGTGGCATCGCTCCAGACTGCGATTTAAAGAGACGTGAATAGAGAAAGAAAAGAACAGAAGGGAAGAATTGAAGGGAATAAAGGCAGTAACTGAATACAGGTGGAGATACAGAGGGATAGACACAGGGGGTGAAAAAGTGCAACAAAAAAAAAAAAGGGGGATGCAAGAAACAGGTTGGGGATTTTGCTCATCCATAGGCATCAAAACTCAAAACAGAAGTAAGCAGGCATTTGTGCTGTTTGTTTTTTTGTTTGTTTGTTTTAGTTTTTTCAAAAAAGTAACATCAAGCACTTTTTACTTTTCACTTTTCTAATTGACTTTTCAATTAACCATTCATCAGTTAAAAAAGACAAACAATTACCAATATGTTTTTTTGTGTAAAGATGTGTTTTTATTTAGGATCTGTGGAAGGAGTCTCCAATATCAGAGGTAAAGGTAATTACATTACATTTTCAGAAAGTACATTTCCAGACTCAGGATAAAGAAGGTTATTCTTTGTAGTTTCTTGGAAACATAACAAGCTGCATATTTTCATCGTAATAGCGTCAAGAAAAATGTATTTATAATAGATCGACTTGTTACAGCTAGATCGTACATTGTAAGAGATGTTACAGATGTTTATATTAGGTTGTTTTGGAAAGTCATAATTACTTTTGATAAAAATGATATCGGACCAACGTTGAATACAACATTGGGATAAAGATTTCAGGTGAGAAATATTTGTATTATTTGTATTATAACCTTGGAATATTTCTAATGCTTATACTTCTTCTTGAATTGTTAGTTTTGCACTCTAACATAGATAGCAAGAGTGCTGAATTCTAACCACTAGTCCACCAGGGAATCTGTTGTCATCGGCCTCCCAGCAAGGGGTCGCCACAGCTGCCCATCCAGTCCACACTGGTTTTGACCCTCCATTTTATCCAGGCTTGGGACCGGCACTGCATCCAGTGGCTGGAGGTTGGGTACTGGTTGGGAATCGAACCTAGGCCTTAAGCATGGCATGTGATTTAGCATTAGGGCTCCTGCTGTGGAGTCTCCAGTGTCGGCTCTGTAACAGTCAAGCTGTAAATGAAGTTTTCTGTCTCGTCCAGACCAAAATGTTTGTGCTTTTCAATGAAAAGTTGAATATTTACATCATATTAACTTGAAGAGGAATTAACTAACAATTTTCATAGCTAATATAACACATAGTAAGTAATAACATGAGCAAAGTTGTTCCACGGATATTTACAGCGTTCGATGTTAAAAGTATGAGATGTCCCAAGACGACAAATGGCTTTTTGGGAACTTCGGGGTAGTTACATCATCACAACACTGCACTGTTGATTATTTTTCCATAACAGCAAGTGTTTTATTGCTCACTTATTCAATGTGTTATTATTCATCCAATCATGTTGAAGGGCGTTCAAGTCAAACCGGGACTTGTGATGGAATTTTAAATCTATTGTTGAAAAGTCTTAGACATTTGAACCGTGCAATCGTTTTAAAGGAACATGTATATCCATTAATGACGATCCCGGCCAAAGTGGCTCGAAGTTCACTGCAGTCGTTCCCGTGAACCTTCAGCAAGTGGAATCCCTGATCCTTGAAAATCGAGACTCATCTGTCTGTCTGAACTGTACACACAATCATTCACCAACACCACTTGCACATTACAGGATCTCAGCTAGGAGTTATTGGTCACATCCTCTGTACATGTTTTGGGCCATTAAAGGAGTTCCTGGGAGGCCAGTTCCACCTTGATGGTATCTAAGCACTAGTGAAACACTGGGTTAAGTGCATTAGTGTAGCAGGGGATTATATAGAGAAATAAAGAGACTCACATGTACAATCAAAAGCCCCGGTTTGAGTCGAACACCCTATATATATTGTGTATGAGTATATTGAAGTATATTGTGAATCTGTAAAATGATCTCACATGAATCACTTTCAGTACCAAGTAATACATTCAGGCTAAACGATACTAGTTTTAAATCAGCACAAACTCACTGCTGTGGCTATTTTTCTCTTTCAGGTTTTGTTATAATGAAGGGGCTCCAAACGGTTGTTCAGAGCCAGTCCTCAGGCAAATCATCTAAATTGTGCTCCTAATACGTTCTGTAATAAAAAATATATATATATATTACAAGAACAAATTGCATGTCTGGCGGCTTCTTTTGATTATTTGCAATTAGCAAAAAAAAAGGCCAATCAATCATGAACCTAGCTAGTTTGTAGAGTTACATCTATATTAAAGGAAAGCGGTGATGCGCTGTGCGCACTGCGGCTCCGAAGGATGCGAAGACGAGGCTCGCCTGAAAGCTTCTTCCCACTGGGGACTGTGAAGGACAGCACGCTAGCAAATAACTCTATCCCACAGCAAACGGACACCGAGAACCAACTCAAACACAGCGTTCTGCAGAATATCATCCTAGCGCAGGTGGGAGGAAAGCACGGGGCGCACGGTACACAATCAGGCCAGCCCACGTCGAACAGTTGCCATGGAGACCATCAAGGTCGTGATAAGGTCATGCTTCAGATCATACACCAATATGTTTGCAGCTTTGGCTAGAAAGCCTACGAAAAGGCGAGGCATAATAGAAAAATATGAACACACAGACAACAGTGCATTACAGAATGTGTGTGTGTGTGTGGTGTGAACATGAGGACATTCCAAGGTCATGCTCTTTGGAATTCCATGAATAATGTAGAGTGTTCTCAAGAAGTTACCAGTGCATATGTGTGTGTGTGTGTGTGTGTGTGTGTGTGTGTGTGTGTGTGTGTGTGTGTGTGTGTGTGCATAACCCCCCCCCCCAAGGTGAGCGAGAAGACGATGAAGAGGATGGACACATGAAAGGAAGATGACGAAGAGAGCGAGGGAGTTCGCTTAATGACTGATATTATTAATAATTTATTAATCCGGGAAACACGGCCGCCTGCCTGCAGTCCATCTGTTCAACAGCACCAACCTGCTGCCCATGAACAGTTTCAAACTCAAATCCGTTACCCAAAATCAGACAAGTCGTCCTGCTGGGGAGATGAAATTTCATGTTGTTTCAACATTTTTTTTTCTTCCCTTTTTCAATAAAAATTATCCATCTTGTTTTTAGGGTCTTTAGTCATCCGTGTAGTCGAGTGGTACCTTTCAAGTAGTAGGAAGTGATCTGTGGCGACAGCACTTTAATCATCCATCTTTTAAAAGGATTTTTAAAATTCCCCAAAAATACTTGGTTAAGATGCTTGGTCAGCTTGTGCTTCAAACTGCGGGTTTGGTTTTATATCAGTGTTATTCAATGAGCTTGATTACAAACAGGGATTGATTATGTAATTACAGGTATATTGCAAATTAACCTACAACCACCACCACCACCACACTTTCTTGCTGCAAGTAACTCATGTTCGAGCATGAAGAAATACAAACACTAAATGAAAATTTGTAATGGATCAGGAGCTATTCTATAAGTCAGAAAATAATAAGACTAAAATCCATATATTGCTTAAAATAAAACATTCGAAGCATTTTTGGCATACAAGCGACCGAACCAATCACGAACTGAATGCTGGCTAAGTTGTTGGAACTGTTCATAACTTGTTCGTATCAGTGGAAAGCCGAGCAAAGAGAAATAGAAAGTGCCAAGAGGAATCTTGAATTAAGGTTAAGTAAGGTTTAATGTCTATTTATTTCATATTTCACTTCATTTACATGAAATTTCGTAATTTTCTTTTGATTGTTTTTATATGCAAAATTTTAAATTGGTGATATTGGTAATGTTTGTGAGTGACTTTAACAGATTATCTGCATTTACATTATTTCCTGCAGTGACCAAGAAGTGAAAAACAAAAAAACAAAACCGAAAACAAAAAAAGAAAGTGCTTTTGTTTAAACGTTAAGTTAAGCCTTTATTCGTCACACAAGGGGAAAATTTGCAGTTTCCCAGTTTGGAAGCCGGGGCCAGAGCCAGCCAAGATACGGTACCCCAGGAGCTGTCAGGGTTAAGAGCCCCACAATGGCTGCGTAGTGTTGCTGGTGCTTGAACCTTGGCTGGTGCTTGAAAAAAATCTGTGCCTGATGCTTTAACTAAAGTAAAATCTGTCAACCCCAGAGGTTATACCCTATAGGCAGGTGTACTAGAAATGTTGCCCGTGTGAATAGTGACATAATTTAAGTTGCAGTTGTAGATGAACTGAAGAGTCTGACCATTTTTTCTATTTGTTTTATTATTAAATAATTCAGTTGGAGGAATTTGGAATTGCTAGAGTATAACAGAAACCTCAAGTGTTCCAACTGAAAAGGAGATGAAGAGTGGTCTGCTAGTTTTACAAATGAGAAAAAGGCATCACTTTAAATTCTTTTTTTTTTTTTAAATCTGTTTAGATCCAACCACTTGCTTGGTGATGTATGAAATTGTAATTTAAACCCACTTTTAAATCTTGCTTTATTCTGAGCTCTAATCAGAGTTTCTTATTTAGAAGACATGAGTACATGAGTGTCTACTGGGTGACGTATCTTGTTGGATGACGTGCTGCTGAAACGAGGGACATTCAAAGATCAATGCCATTGTCTGGATTTATGCAAAAGCAGAAAGGGTTTAATTAACATCTGAAAGGGTTGAAGCACAAGTCAATGGCCATACACACACACACATGCATGTAAACACTATGTATTGGATTGATCTGCATTCAGTCACCGAGGCATGAATAGAGCTAAAACACACATATGTAGAACCACAATCAAGCTTTCTGATTTCACTCCAATAGAGAGCTGAGGCACCACAATGATGACAACGATGATTATAATAGCAGAGTAATTTGCAAGGTCATAATGACTAGAGAGAGAGAGAGAGAGAGAAGGAGAGAGAGATGCTGAGGCGAGCGATTGGAAGGAAGACGAGTGATGCATGACAGGAGGAAAGGAGAGAGGTATGAGACAGAAATGAGAAGGGGGAAGGGAAAGAGAGAAGAAAGGACAGTCGACTAAAATTAGCTGTAGTATGCCCAACCATCGTGCATGCCTGATCGGCAGGAAATCGAAGGCACAGGGCAGGTCTTCAAATAGACGCATGTTGCATGACTTATCTTGAAGCCTATGGGCTAGGATTGTCAAGCAATGTCACGATACTACAAACCGGATTCCAAAAAAGTTGGGACACTAAACAAATTGTGAATAAAAACTGAATGCAATGATGTGGAGA
>JAQMYG010000008.1:4750159-4777634 GCA_030014215.1 Clariallabes teugelsi
AATATAATATAATATAATATAATATAATATAATATAATATAATATAATATAATATAATATAATATAATATAATGTAAGATAATATAATATAATATAATATAATATAATATAATATATAATTATTATATTGTAATAGTATTTTTAAGGCTTTGATTCATAATAAAGGTTCCAAGGCTTCAAAAAAGGAATAGACCATTTTGAAAATAAATAAGAAGAAGAAGAAGAGTAATAATCAGCTTGTTTATGAATAGAACTACATATTGACAGCACAAGGACAAAAGCATTTTTGTTTCCATTGTTATCACCTAAATCTTAAAATTGTATCTTTATAGCTAAAATTAATTATATAGCTCAAGAATTATCATTGTTGTAACCAGAGTACCTTATTATTACTATTATTATTATTAATATTAGTAGTTTGAGGCAGATGGGAAAAGGGTTACCCAAGGCCATAGGGCCTGATGTGGTCAGTGCTGTGTTGCGCATTTGCTTTCTTATCTCCAGTCATGTCCACGCTCGGTGAATAATTGGCATTGTGAATTGCAACTCGGGGCGATACAGACATTCAATTCCGGTAAGCATGAGAGCACATTTGCTGCTTCGGTCCCAGCAATTTCCCTCTACCCTGAGCTCTTCTGCTTCCGGAATTTTCTTGTTATGGATTTATTTTCTCCGACTTTTCTTTAGTCACATCAACTTGACTAACTGTAAAGTATAAAAAAAATTGAATGTGCAAAATCTAATACTCTACCTGGCCCTAGCTATTCCCGATTCCCGATTTAACCATAGGGTCAGTAGATTCCTTTTCTATAACTAGTGCCCTTGTTCTAATACAAAGAAAATACTTTGCATTTTATGGTTTCATGGTAATATCACAAGCATCCGAATCTTTTTTTTTCATCTTGAGAAAGCAAGGTTGTTGAGGAGGTCACTGTATTATTTATGTAACTGATTCCATGAACTACATGCCTTTCTAATGGACCAAAGCAATAAATGTAACTAACAACTAACACAAGCTATGACATGCATTTCTGTAATGCATAAAAATATCCAATCATTGCAAATTGCTGTGGTGTTAAAGAGGGGGGTAAAAAAAAAAAAAAAAAAACATTTTAATGTGCTTTTACAGGGAAACTATAATATGGCTTTGCACTTGGCCACCACCACATATTTAATTACTCTGCTCTATCAGCCAACCCTCGAGTGTTTTATTGTTTAATTATTGTGGTTCAAAATCTTGTTATAAAACTAACGTAAAACAGTTTCAAAGAAATTAGACGACATATTAATTTTTCCACTTTTTAAATATTTTACACTTGTGTTCTTTTAGTCTCTTTTAAATTTCCACCCCCCACTTCCTGTCATGACTTTGTCTTAGTACGTTCCTCTAGAGAGGAGCATTTTCATTAAAACAAACTTTGAAATGAGTAAATTATGCAGAAATATTGCATAATCGGTGGCATTTGTCTTTACATGATGTATCACATAGGAGCCAGAGGTGACAGGATGCAAACTGAGGATATTAAGGAAATCTTCTGATAGATGGGTGAAGGGCTGGGTGGCTCGCTAGATGGATGGACAGGCAAATGGATGGATGAACAGATGAATGGAAGGATGGTTGCACTGGGTAGAAGTGGCATTTGCCTTTAAGGGAAGGTGCCCTCTAGTGGAGAGAACATGATGAAGTGCCCTAATGGCTGCCTTTCAAATAGAAAAAAAAAATATGTGATGCCCTCTAGGGTGCAGTTATGTGTGAAAATGATGACAAGATGATGAAGTGCTCTAATGGGTACTTTTCCAGTGAAGAAAATGAGATGCATGTCCTATTGAGTTTCTTTACCTGCAATAAAATGGGATGATGTTCCCATTGGGTACTTCTACGTGTGAAAAATGCCGCCTTTAGGGCATCACTATAGTAAAAAAAAAAAAACATATATATACATATATACAAGATAATGCTCTCCAGGTGTCAGTTTCATTTTATTTATTTTTTTTTGCCCTTGCCCTACGGGAAGCCTGTGTCCACCCTTGTCAGAATAGATGGATGAATGAATGGTTTATATACTGTAGATGTATAGTTAAGTGGATGGATGTTTGGATGGATGGATGGATGGATGGATGGATGGATGGATGGATGGTAATTTGGTTGAATGAATGGACAAATGGATGGATGGTTGGATCTATAGATGGATAGAAGGATAAATCTTTTGGCAGGGTGAGAAGGAAGGATGAATGGATGATTGGACGGCTGGTTGGCTAAATTAATGGCTAGTTAAATAGATAGATGGTTGGTTGTATAGAGGAATAGTTGGATGAAAGGACAAATGGATGAATAGATGGTTGGAAGGATGGATATTGGTTGGATGATTGGTGTAACGGACGTTTGGTTGAATGGATGGACAAATGGATGGCTGGTTGGTTGTATGGAGGAATGAGTGGATTCTTAGAAGAATAGATGGATGGAAGGTTAAATTAATGGATGGTAAATGAATACAGGGCTTTATTATTATACATTATCTTGGATCGGTGTTTCAGGATCTCTAAATGATTGATTATATTAGAAACTAACAAATGGATGGAGAGACAAACTCGTCACATATATCATCTCATCCCTCTATCACACAGACACTGAAAGCTCTCAGACATTAACCAAGAGTTATGTTCCAATCCAGTCCTAGGGATGCCTTACCTACAGTTTACCCTTCAGCTATCTCTCCTGCAAAGACAGCTAATTCAGCTCATTAGATAATAATCAAGCTCTTAATGAGCTGTATGACACAATTGTATATAAAAAATTGTACATTAGATGCATCAGTTGTGTGTGTGTGTGTGTTTCCCGTGCTCTCTTGCTCTCGGGGTGTGCTCAGGTCCATAAGGTTAATGTAGCGTTAAAGTGGAGTAGTGAAAGATGGGCATCAATACGAAGCTCCCAGAACTCCAGGACCTGAGAAAGGTCAAAAATAATCAAGTCTAGTCATGGAGGACTCAAGTCTAGGACCGTTCTCTGATTTCTTGCCTTAATGACACCTGATTCGAGCAGTTAATTATCAACTTTATTAACGCAGGGAAATCACCAAACAGTGCTGGAGTCATCAGGAGTACAATTGATTTCCTTTGCTGTAGTTTGTCCTTGACATTTCTGAGTTCTTGGAGCTTCACATTGATTTATGTTGATCTCTTACTTAGTGTTTAATGCTACATTAACTCTTATGAAGCTCACTATCTCTTCTCAAGTGAAGAAAATAAAAGGCTCTCTGCACCTAAGCCTCAGACCTTTGTGGGTATTTTGCAATTAATTGAATTCTAAATGAATCCCCAGTACATCAAATGAGTGACACTAAGATATTAAGCTTGTTATGTGACTATTATAGTTATTATAATAAGGGTATTCTATTCTCTCTCTCTATATCTCTATCTATCTTTCTCTATCACACTTATTCTTTCTTACCCGTCTCTATAAATAAGTAAGGTGCTGTTTCCAAGGTAACATCTCCTTGGTGATTGGGCCACCTGAAATCTTGCTGAGCAGAAAATGTACAAGATGGGAAGACAACTTTGGGGCCACCTGATAACCTCGGATGTTCTTTTTCTTATACGCTGATAAACTGAGCCGCTCTGGCCGACTCCAAACAACATAAATCTCCAGCATAAATTCATTATCATGGCCTGCTCTCTCCATCATCTTGTTTTTTTTTTAAGGTTTTTTTTTTTAGAGTGATCCCTATTAAACGACTGCATATGGCTAAACTCTGCCTAAGTGCTCTCGAAGCTGGCAATAAATTCTGAACAAGCTATCAATAAAAACACAAAAAGCCCTGGTGATGCCGTGGATTTCAATCATCCAGGGCATCTTGAATGTCTAACAGTGGTACGGTCTCAGAAGGAGAAAAAAAAAAACATAACCATACTTCTACTTGTCAATTGAGTGATAGAGAGGTACCTTTGTGTACCTTAAAACTTTTAGCAATTTGCATAAATTAAATGCTTTTTAAAAGGGACACTACATTTTCCTTCTCTGGCATAAGACAGCTTACCCTTGAGTTGTATCTTGTTTGAGTTTGCCCTCTGGAAGAACTGTTAAATGTTGTGGAATTAGAGAAAACTGAGAGAGAAAACCTTTTTTTCCCCTTTCCATCCATCTATCCCATCTAGAAACCTCTGTAGTCCATCTAGGGACCATGTAGGCCATTGCTGACCATTGAGTGTTTCCCAATTTTATAACTGTGGTAGAACCTCCGGTCAACACTCACACACTACGACCAATTTGGGAACACCAATTAGCCTAATCTGCATGTCTTTGGACTGTGGGAGGAAACCAGAGTTCCTCAAGGAAACCCACCAAGCACGGGGAGAACATACTCCATGCATACAGACCCCGAGGCAGAAGGTGACAGTGCTAATCACTACGTGCATTTCCAAAAAAAGGTTCCCCACTGGTTCTTCTGATTCCTAATTATTTCCCTTAAGGGAATCCATTCTAATAGAGATCATAAAGTACCTTCAAAAGTTTAAGAGAGAATGTGATCTTCTAGCATTAAAAAAAAAAAGTTTCATTGAGTTCCTCATACTGTATAGGTAACATCTTACACTTTCGAAATGTTCCTCTGGGGTTTTGTTGGACAGATAATGAGTTAAGTGCTTTCCAAGAGGGTTGTATAGAGAGAAAAAATTCGCTTAGAATGCTTACATATTGATCTACTAGCATAATGATGTTTCTCTGGGTTCGTCCTAAAACTTTTAATGGCACAAGATGGAACCTGTTTTTGTTTAAGAGTGTAAGAGTGTATCAAATAACTACAAGCCGCATACTTTCCTTACAGTCTTTACTAGGAATCAATGCTAAGAAGGTTATATGTAGATTTTGCTCTTTTACCCACATTAAATCTGCAAGATCTGGCACTGGTTTTAAGGACGCCCTTCTTGTCACAACCCATTTTCTAACTAGGCTTGGATTTTCTAACCCATCTTGCTTGAAGGAGCTGGAGTGTATAGATCAAAGCATTAAGGGTCTTGTCCAAAAACCCAACAGCAGCACCATGGCTCAAGTCCCACAACATCATTTATTTGGAATCATGTGAGAACTTGTAAGGGTTTTCTTGAAGGAATAAATCAAACAATCATTGAGGCTGCTAAATTAGCAGCTAAATTTGTTAGCACTGTCAAGCTGTGCACCTCCAGGGTCTGGGTTTAATTCTTATCCCGGGTCTGTATGCATGAAGTTTGCATGATATCCCTGTGCATGGTGGGTTTCCTTCTGGTACTCCGGTTTCCTTCCACAGTCCAAAAACAAACAGATTAATGAAATTGGCATTTCCAAGTTGCCTGTAGTGTATGAAGGAGCGCGTGAGTGTGTGTATATGTGTGCACCCCACCCAATGAAAAGGGGTTTGGAAGAGATTTTTTGGATGATCATATAGATGGATCATCTCCGATCTATATAATTTGGGTTCTCTCTGATATCTGGACACTTCATTTGAGGATTCTAATCAGAAATTCTTGGTTTAAAATACATTGCAGTGGGTTGATAAATTCCTCAAAGGGTTCTAGATTGAACTTTTTTTCCAAATGTACAATAAAAGCATACACTAATGTAACATTGATGTGACTTATACGAATAACAAGTGTGAAATAAACTGAAATAAGGAGTATGCTGTTAAAAAGAAATAATAAACGACAAGTTGGTGTTGCACATGATGCAGCAGAAATGCATGAGCTGGACCAGTGGAAAAAAGTAGAACGTTGTGTAGCAGGGCACCATCTAGTGGTCATTCTATGCTATATAATCAAGATTGTGGTCTGCATGTTCTCCCTGTGTTTGGTGGGTTTCCTCCAGTCCAAAGTCCAAAGACATGCAGATAAGGCTAACTGGCGTTCCTAAACTGCCCATAGTCTGTGAACGAGCATGTGAGTGTGTGTATGTGTGTGACTTGTGAAGAATTGGCACCCCATCCAGGATGTACCCCCTCTGTCTCAGGGATAGGCTTCAGGACCCCCACGATCCTGTATACAGGATAAAGAGAAGATGAGATGATAGTTTACCAACAGACATTGGTACCAACATGGCTGAGTGGTTAGATGAGTCCGATTCCCATCTTGGGGTCTGTATGCATGGAGTCTGCATGTTCTCCTTGTGCTTGGTGGGTTTCCTCTGGGTTCTCCGGTTTCCTCACACAGTCCAAAGACATGCAGATTAGGCTAATTAGCGTTCCCAAATTGCCCATATTCTGTGAATGAGCAAGTGTGTGTGTGTGTGTGCCCTGCGATAAATTGGCACACCATCCAGGGTGTACCCCATCTCATGCCCTAAATCTCTGGGATAGTCTCCAGCCCTCCACAACCCTGTATACAGGATAAAGAGATGATGAAACGATGAGACGATAGTTTACCAACAGGCCTCGTACCAAAGAATTTTTACAGAAATGCAGAGTTTGATCAGGATCTCTAAACATGTTTTTATATATCTACAAAAGTCAAATGTGAGTCATAACTTTGATCAATACAGTCTAGATCCTTCGAAGAACCTCGTCAAGTGGAAGAGTGCCAGGATCTGGAATTGTCAGTTGTTGTGGGAAGTAATACAATGTAAAGCATCCCTGCTGGGACCGTCTCTCGTCTCTTTATTAATATCAATGTCGCAAAGAGTGTCAAAAGACATCACACCTCATAATTATGTTGTTACAGGAAATCAATAAGAAGCCGATGGGGATTCGAGACCTACGTGAGGAAAGTGAACAAAAGGCTTTTATTAAAGAACAGAGAGTGTAATGGAGCCAAAATGGTGCAGCGGGTAGTGCTGTCTCCTCACTGCTCCGGGATTCGATCCTGAGCTGGAGTAAATTGAGTTTCACGTTGTCCCGTGTATGTTTGGGTTTGGTCAAGGTCTTTTTGGTTTTCTCACACGTACTGTACTAAACAGGTTGACAGAATTTAATATCAGTTGCATTGGGTTTTTTTGTTTGGTTTATTGAGATGGAGATGAGTTCAATATTGATAACGTCAGATGATAAAGACAAGCATAATGCGCCCAAATGAGATTAAATAAGTAGCGAGGCTAGTGCTTTTTATAATTCGGTAAGTGAACGTGACAAACTCCCGTTAAAACATGACAACCACCTAGGGTTTGGGTTCTGCTTGTGCCATCGGGTCAGGGCTTGGCTCTGCAGGAACTTTAGGAGTGTGCTGTGGTGTCTGGCATTAGGACGTTGGCAGTGAATACTTTCGAGTGCTGTGGGTTGCAGGGTGGGGACTAAATGGATTAGACTTGTTTGCTTGGCACATTCCATGGATGTTCAAATTGTAGGCCTGGTCAGGGGCCTTGGGCTGTTTTTTTTTTTTATAATTCGGTTAGTGAATATCACTTAAAACATTACTACCTAGGGTTTGGGTTGGGGCAGGGGTAGCTTGGTGGTTAAGTTGTTGGACTGCTGATCAGAAGGTCCCCAGTTCAAGCCCCCAATGCTGCCGGGCTGCCACTGTTGGACCCTTGAGCAAGGTCCTTCACCCCCAAGTGCTTAGATACAATTGGGTGTTGAGCTGGCAACCCGACCATGTCCAAGTAACTGCCACAGAAACAATGGATATATCTCCAGGGTCGGGGAGCATCCGTTGCCGCATGGTACATTGACGGACTCTATCTTACCCCTGGTTTTGGGGTTCTGCTTGCGCCACTGGGTCGGGCATTGCTCTGCAGGATCTGAAGGGGTGTGATTTGTTGTCGGGCACCAGAACATTGGCAGCAGATCTTTTCAAGTGCTGCAGGTTGAAGGGTGGCGACTATGTGGTTTGGACGTATTCAATGGATGCTCAAGTTTTGGAGGCCTTTAGCCATTTTCTTGCTCTGCCCTGACCGCAGAAGGCTGTGGACTACTGGGTGTTCTGGTGCCTTTCTATTCTAGCCAGCATTTACTTTTTTTGGTGAATTATGTTGGACTGGCTGTTCTGTGGGATCGGTCTGGTCTTTGGTGCCCACAGGAATAAATGAGTGCCATGGGGGCCCATGATCCTGTCGCCAGTTTACTCGTATATAATTGATAATGTTATTCACTTCGCCTAGCGGTGGTGTACGAGACGTATGAGTGAATGTAATTGAAGACTACAATTTGACAGAATTTAATATCAGTTGCATATGTTTGTTTTTTTTAGATGGAGACGAGATGAACCCAGTATATTATTAACGTCACTTTGATGATAAAGAGAAGCACAACAAGCTCAAGTGTGATTTAATAAGTAGCTAGGCTAGTGCTTTTATAATTCAGTTACCATACACGAGTGAACGTGACAAATATCAGTTAAAAATAAATCTCATTTTGGGATACAGCTCTGCATTTCTTTTTCCCCATACACACACACACACACCATGCAGCGTGCATTTCTCCGGTTTAGCTGTGAGTCCATGTCAGTTTCCTCTCCTTGAACTAAGCACAGAAAAACCAGCTTGTTGCCTGACATGCATACCAAAGACACCGCTCACTAAGCTAACCCAGATCTGTCAGCTGTCCATCAAATCATGGAAAGAATCAGGGGAGACACTCCTGCACGTGTAAGCACGTGTATCGCTGGAGGCGCTTATATTATGAGCCCACTCTAGATGCCTGAGCCTGAAGGGTGTATTTCCGTGTCGCATTACCTCTGCTGGGTGTCAGGGAAAAGCTGATGAGATCTACGTTAGAAATACCAGCAAGCCACCCAGGACACACACACACACACACATGGCAGACATACATACATAAACAGGCATGCAAGATGGGATTCAGCCTCGCATCGGATGATAGTTAGCTTTGTAGCTCTGGATGCGTCAGAGGCCATTCAAAACGACTTCAAATCGATTTCTAAGGAGACAAATTGTTGTTAAATATGACATAACTTTATCAGATGTGTTCAGTAATGTTTATTAGACAGCACTGTCAAATTCCCTAATTGTTCAGAAGGTGTTCATTGATTTCCTGTAACAGTAAAACCCAGTAGTTGTTTATCAGTAATAGTTTCTGGAGTACACAGATGCTTCTTATAAAGCGATTACAAAAGCGCTTTCTGTAGGAGACATCTATTCAACATTTATGAAAGGAATCATTGATGTTAGCATTTGTAGCAGTCAGTTGTTTTTGTTGTTTTTTTTGCTACAGAAAGTCTTTGTGTTCTGTAATAATTTTTTTCCCCTGTAAAATGAAAAACTTGCTTTTGTATTAAATTCACACTAAAGAAATAAAAGAAACAGGTCATCAAATATTACACATCCTGGCTCATTTAAGAATTACAGCAAATCTGCACCGTGCACATGGGATTCTGTCTGATCTAACACACTATACACTTTTAGAGCTAGGTAGCAGCAAAGTCTGAACACACACACAGTGACATCTGGTATATTCTGAGTACACTGTCAATGAAAATCTGAGAATGCAGAAGATTTTAATTCCTTCACTTGCTTTAAAAGGTCTAAGTGGACACTGAACCAGAGGCAGGAAATAGGACCAGACAAGAAATTAGCCAATAATTAGTCACCCGTTTTTTTTTTTCTTTTCTTTTTTTAAAAAGGAACACAGACAGAGTTTAAAAGGATTAAACGGCTCAGAGCTGTGATCTGCCACCACATGTACAAGTATATAACAATCACAAATAAGAATTAATACACTAAAAAAAGTTTTGTAATAGAGATCTCTTTATTATAGTGCATTTCTCAGATGTTACAAGATGGGTTAAAAAAGCTAGAAACAAAAACAAAACAAAAAAACGAGAAAGGAAAAATCTAAGAAAAGAAAAAAACAATCCATATGCACACTATTTCGTGTTTTATTTTTTCTTCTTAAAATTAAAGCTTCACATCAGAACATAAGGTAGCTAAATGAAGAGACTAGCTAAAATACATTTCCTTACATGTTTTATTTATTCTCCAGACAGACGATACGTAAATCAAATAAATCCGTTCATTTCATCCACTGCAGTAGGTTTCTACAAGACTTTGAGAAGGGGGGGAAAAAGAAGAAGAAGAAAAAAAGATGCCATTAGAGTTTTGGAAACTCTGATGAGTTTTGGTGTTGTAAAAGAAAAAAAAAACATGATGAAAATTAAATATCTTGCGAAACATGGATTTGGTGATGTATTGAGGGTGCGAGTTCAACCGTTCAGGAGTCAGTACAGGGGTCATGACCTTAAGGGGTGTTGGTTTGTAAATCAGTGTAACATTCGTAGACGCCTTTGGAAAACAGATAACAGAGGAGAAGAAATTGTCAGTTTGCCCGAAATCTAAGCCGGTAGCTGGTTATTATGGTAATAATGGTAGACTTTTTAAATTTATTTAATCCAGGTGAGATGAGTTGATCCGCCAAGAGAAGAAAGAAGTGAAACAGAAAGATGCAGCATAAAAGCAGAGAGCGGATTAAACCGTTAATTTGCTCGGATTTAAACGTTCTGCCCGTTTTTGATTTATGATGCAGCCGTCCATGTTTTTTTACTCTACTTCTCTTAACGATGAAAGTGGTGAGTTTGTTAAGTTAAGGGTTATTTCTCGGCAGCATTTAAAACATATGGTTATAGTTGTGACTCTTGCGAGGCTAGACGATCAGGTAGCATGTAATAAAAACAAGAAGACGGCCAAAAAACAAACGAAAAAAAAAAATGAATGCATGAGAGTGGGAGCAGCTATAAAACAGCCTTCCTGCTATGTGACGAGTGAAAACGGCAATCGTGTTGTTATCATCTAATTGTTAGCTACAAAGTGAAATATTGCGAAACGCATTACACTTCCTGGCTAAAAACGACAACCGTGTAAATCTGAGGGAGGGAGGGGGGGAAAAAAACCGCCGGGCTTTCATTACCCCTGGACAGGCCTCGATATGCCTCTGGATCAACGATGTTCATGGCAACCTCATGAGCCTCACAACTCTAAAAGAATGCAAAGAAGGATCTAGGATGGAAAAACATCACTTTATTGTCTTTTCCTTTCTTGTTTTTTTTTGTTTTTTCCCAACCTGATGCAGGTTACAATGAGTTTCATCATAAGTGGGGCAAAAAATGGTGACGACGACGACGACTCGTAACATCTCAGACATGCTTGACTGTTTTATCATCAGAGGATGGAAATCAAGACTTATTTCAAGATATTCGTTTATTCTATGTGGAAGGAAAACAAATCATTCAGCATCCTGGGTCATTCTTTGCTTTGTGGGGGGGGGAAAAAATGTGAATAAAGAGAGGAAAAGAGAGAGATGGAGAGAGAGAGAGAGAAGTGAGCCGTACGAGGAGCGTGCGTGTTCAAAGGCACAGCAGGGGCTGCTCCCACTCTCATTTCTCACTCACACGCACATGCACACACACTCTTCCATAACAGCATGTGTGTACACGAGTCAGCACTGGGGAGAGCCTCTAAAGTCTACAGAACCGAACAACAGAAGAAAAAAAGGGAGGGGGGAGATAAAGTGGGTGACCGAGAGACTAAATCCAGCGCCGCCGTTCTGACCGCACACATGCACACACATACACACACACAGAGCGCAGAGAGGGGATGGGTGGAATGGATCATTTAGCGTTTTTCAGCTGGTTGGAGAGCCAGTCGAGGCCTTCGTATAGCCCGTCTCCGCTGGTGGCGCACGTGGCCTGGATGTACCAGTTGCGGTGCCGCAGTGAGTGCAGGCCCAGTTTGTCTGTGATCTCTGCCGCGTTCATAGCGTTGGGCAGATCCTGTACGAAGAAAAAACAAAAAAGAAGAAGAGAAACATGAAGTTTAATGTTTAACCTCCATTTTGATAAAAAAGGCAAAACGCAAACACGTGATTAGCCTTCGCTCTTCCTGGTTAGTTGGATTTTATTTGAACGAACATCTCTGTGGAGCAATTCCCCCCCGCCATTTTAAGACTTCTTTAAATGAGTCAAAATCCTGTAAATTTATTTAAAAGTCCATGTTTTATAAGAGAAATACAGCTGAATTTTTCATTAAAGAAAAAGAACAAAAATCTTCTTAGGAAAAAAAAAAAAAAAAAAAAAAGACAAATTGCATCGATCAGATTTTTTTTTTTAAAGCAAAATCGAACAAGGAAATTGCAATCAGTGCAACTCTGCTATGAGCTAACGTGGTACGTGTAGTAGGACAGATCCCATGTTACGGCTCATCTGACTACAGGTTTTTAAGTTATACACAAAAAACCACAACCTAGTTACAAGTCTAGAGAAATTCAGTTAAAAAAAACAACAAAAAACATGAGGTTTGACCAGCTTCTATAATCCATCTGTATTTTTAATTTTTTTTATTTATAAAAAATAAATAATTATTAAAAAAAAAAAAAAAAAAAAAAAAAAAAAAAACACAAAATCACGCATCACAAATAGTGAAGTGTTGAAAGGCAAAAGGTTTTGCAATACATTTGTGTTAACACTATCCAAATATCTGCAAGTGAAGAATTTTTATTACGATTATTATTTAACAAATAAATAAAACTTGTGCTTTAAAAAGGTTTGTATTTCACAGTGCATCTTTAGTGAAAAACCAACACAAAACACTGCGCAATTATACAATCTTGCTAAAAGCTTGATTATATCATAGCTGAGCTGAAAAACACACAAACACACTGACGCACCTGTTTGTTAGCGAAAACGAGCAGCACGGCATCTCTGAGCTCATCCTCAGCCAGCATCCTCGTCAGCTCCTCTCTCGCCTCGTTCACTCGCTCCCTGTCATTACTGTCCACCACAAAGATCAGACCTGGCAGAGAGAGAGAGAGAGAGAGAGAGAGAGAGAGAGAGAGAGAGAGAGACACGCAGAATGAGACGAATGCCGGCCAGATGAATCCTTTTCATTTGTGTATGGTGTGTGTTTGTTGTGTTTTTTTTGTTGCAGGACCGACCTTGTGTGTTCTGGAAGTAGTGCCTCCACAGCGGCCGGATCTTATCCTGACCGCCAACATCCCAAACCGTGAAACTGATGTTTTTATATTCTACTGTCTCTACGTTAAAACCTGAAGAGGAAGATGAACAAACATCAGAAAGAGAAATACACTGGCGAGTCATGGTAATAAAAACTAAATAAATAAGCCGTCTCGAGCCTTTTCCTGTCACATGAATCACATTCAAATGATTATACTTGATTTAATTGCTTGATATTTACACTTTCAAGGTCAAACATTTAAAATATAACTATTTTGCATTCAAAGATTTTGCATTCAAAGACTTTTGAAAGCCTGCTTTGATTTAATTTATTTTTTAAATAAATTGTGCATAATTCTTAGAAAACAAACCTCGTAGGGCAAAATTACCCGGGGGGGGGGGGATGGGGGGGGATCAAGTCAAACCAAAGTCTTCACTCAGACGTCTGACTATGCTACACTAATACACTTTTCCCTGTGTTTTGCTAGCGCTTGGACGTCATCAAGTTACAATCTGTTCTCAATACTCCGGAGCCATGATCGCACTGCCTTACATCTGAAACGCTGGCCTCCCAGGAACTCCTTTAATGGCACTTTTCCTTAAAAGAAAAACCCTGGCCTTTGCCACAGTCCAGATCTCACTCCAAGCCATTTCTATATGTTTGGGCTTTTAAAGGAGTTCCATGGAGGCCGGCGTTTCCAACATGAAGCAGGTAGTCTGATCGTGGTTTTGGCATACTGAGAAAACTTTCTACCTTGATGTTATCCAAGCACGAGGGACAAGTGCATTAGTGCATCAGGGGATTATATAGAGAAATAAAGGAAGGTTCTACTCAAATAACTGTTATTTTGCACAATTAAATGTATGGCTTGAACACCATGTATGAGTAAATATGTAAATTCCTCATTCAAGTGGAAGATATTATTTGTGAGTCTACATTGCTAAATAGATTAATTTATTCAGCTTTTTGGGGGGTTTATATAACAATGTCGCATAACAGGCTTAATTACAGTCTAATGCAAATAAATATTAAACCTAAGTAACTCCACTAATGCAATCATAAATCGATTCCACAATTCAACTTGAAAACTATATACATATACACACACACATATAAAATAATATTTCTATGCCAAGAAATACAATTAGCACTAACTGTGGGATAACAATAGTTGGTAAATAAACACACACCGATAGTGGGGATGGTGGTGACGATCTCTCCCAGTTTAAGCTTGTACAGGATGGTGGTTTTGCCAGCAGCGTCCAGACCCACCATCAGGATTCGCATCTCTTTCTTCCCGAAGAGATTTTTAAACAGGCCTGCGAACATGTTCCCCATGGTGGCAGATCTGAGTGGGACAAAAACATTACACGTCATATTGTATACCGTGTTACAATACACACATCACCGGATCACTTTCAATCAGAGATGCTTTCTGTGATTCTGTTTCTGTACACAGACTCCAGTTTCTTTAGAGTCTGCCTAAATAGAGCATCTCGCTCAATGCCTATAAGCCGAGCATGAAGTAGGAAGGGGAATTAGCAGCTATAGCTAGTGTCAAACCAACTCGTATTAGCATTTTGTGAGAATATCAGTACTTTTGAATTCATGGGAATTTGGTGCATTGCTGCCCCCTACTGGACTGGAATGTGCAAAAGAAATTGTGGGGGGGAAAAAATAATAATAAAAAAAAAAGACCAAATACACCATTTTTATGTTTTTTAAGGATTTAAATCTCCCAATCCCAATGTTTAAAATGTATAATTGTAGGGCTGAAACAGGTTTTTTTTTTTACTCCCATGTGTTGCTCTTTTGTGCAAACGAGCTCAAAGAGGGAAAAACAAATAAAATCTTTATAACACAAAAATAACTGATCCGTTTCAAAGTCTTTCATCTCTTCATCAAACGGTGTTTGAATGAGCACAAACTAAAAAAATTATGAAATAGCCTTTATTATTAACCATACTCCACATCATCTTTTTGTGAAATAAAATACTCATTTAAAATGCCTTTTAATGCCACCATACAACTAAATACTCAATGAGAATGTTTGTGTGCTTACAACACAGGACAACAGAAACAAATCTTTGTGCAACATAAATTAAATGTCATCTATTAAAAGAAACAATAAAGCAGGCTATATAATAAGATCTTAAAAACAACTACAGGCAAATTGGTAGTGTTTGTATTTTATTTAGTATACAAGTAGTCCCCAGATTTACAAACAAATTCTGTACTGGGAGCACGTTCGTAAGTCGGATGTGTACTTAAGTCAGAAAGTCTTATTATATAGTAAAAAGTCTTATATGCCTTTGACAAGAATACACAATGTAAAGCATACTAATCCACTTGACTAAATCTCTGTCTCCTTTCCCCTACACTGCCATCATGTGCCCAAAAAACATAATCGCACCTAAGGGAATGAATCTTACAGTGAAATACAACAGCATAGTCTCTGCACCTTTAAATTGCGAAAGGAATCCCAGACAACAGACATTTTCTATCATCCAAACCGGTGAGGCCGACTCATTTCTCCTCACCCCCACACACATACAATATCCTGGAATTTGGACATTTCATACATTCACATGCACATTAAATATATTGTATATAAAATTGTAAATATTGGTACCTGGTGCACTGCAGCGTCTACTTTATTTTGTACAATACACTGCGATTGAACCAGAAGTAGAACCGCGGTCCTTTCGTATCAGAGGAAATTCGTAACTCGAGATCGTTGTAACAATAAAAAAAAATTTACTATACAGTAATGCCAAATAACAGTGCAGCACAAAATGTAACCAGAGCAAATTTGATGAAACAAAAAAACATCAGCCACTGCCATCAGTCAATGTGAGCATGCCTGTGGTATTTAACAACGTGAATTATCGGTGCATCCTTTATTGTTTAATGAATGTTTGAGGTTTTAAATACTTAAAAATCTGTAGAAAAATCCAACGGCTTAATGCAACTAAAGTGTTTTCCGCAAGAGTGGACAGTTTTCTCTCATTCTACCCTCTCTCTCGTACCTTTTTATTTAGAAATATCAAAATAAAGCAAGACGTTGTGTTAAAGGTCATACGTATTTGCTCGTTGTTGTATGTAGCAGACCACCTTTGACCTGGCAGGTGATGCCAGTCTGCTCTTCTCGGGAAACACATGTACATGGTTCTCAAATTTTATGGCTGCAGGACCTTTTTTTCTTAGTTACACTATAATATACTCCATTTTCGTGCAAAAACCCTTCAGCTGTGAAACCGTCTACTGTTGTACATGGCGACCACAGTCGCTCCCCTGAGAATTCAGGTAACTTTATCATACACAACAGCTATTAAACGCAAAGAACTACACTGCGCTGCTGATAGGAACTAATCCAAAGAGCTGTTTATTCTTGCTCGAGTCATGCTGCGCATGATAAATACCAAACAACGCAAGTCAAAATTGTGTTATTGAATGATCTGGTAATCCTGAAACCGAACCGTGTACACTGATTCCCAAAAACAAGTGATCGGTCACCCGTTTTCGACGAAGTACGACTAACCAAACCCGGAAAGCTAAACTAAAACTTTCCTTAAAAATGAAACAGCAAACCTGTTTACTTTCATTATGCATAGCAACAAGACTGCTGATGTAAGCAGAGTGTTTAAAAAAAAAAAAAAAAAAAACACACACACAAAAAAAAACCACCCATGCGGCTGTTAAGAACCGAGCGCTACGGCTCTGACGACAGGCGGAGAAAGGAAACAATGAGGTCAGTGATGTGGTGAATGTAGGGCACTGCAGGTAACCAGAAACCAGACCGGGCTGTAAGAGGAGACACGAGAGCTCTGAATTAATCAGAAAGAGGATGGATCGTCTGTCTTCTGCCACCTACATTTGTGAAGCCTGTGCGGTTCGAAAGGACAGCCTATCGGGAAAAAAAAAAAATTTGCTTCCACTTCCATGCAAAAAAACTAAAATAATAACCTATAGTAGTGCTATAGTCATGTTGTTTGTCTCCTTCTGTAGCCTGGCTTTCGCTTTACATGAAAAGAAACACTGCCTGTACGAGGAGCCTGTGCATGTCAACAGGAAGCACTGCTGCAGGAAGCAGCGAGGGTGAGAGTTATGTCCGAATCAGTGCCCTACTTTCTGCATAGCGCCCAGATTTTTATTCCTTCCGAAAATTATGAGCCGAACAGGGAACAGGATACGCATAATGCGCTGCAGATTCTGAACACAGGGTAGAGTAGGTACAGTTTCTAACACGGGGATAGTTTGCTCCGAGGAAAAATAGCAGAAATACTAAAGATGATGACTGAACTTGATGATCTACAACATTAACAAGAAAACGGACAAAAAGCCTGCACACAGATCTGATTAATCTGACTAAAATGAAAAGCCAAGCGCTGCAATGCATAATAAAGGTTACCGCCGCCTTTCCACTACCAGCTAGTCACTCATATCGCGTGTACTTTTCCCCCCTTGTGGGCTGTTTGTAGTGTCTGGCTTCCACTGAGACGAGTGGGGGTATATCTCAGGCAAGGCAGGTTCACTAATTAAAGGGGAGTTTTTACTATACATTACTTACTTACTCCACTTGGAAACTGTAAGATTCTGGGGAGGTTGAATCCCAAATAGCCAGAGGTGGAAGGTACCTGAAGGAGAACATTTACTTTGTTACTGTACTTTAGTACATCTTTTCACGCATCTGTTCTGCACTTTAGATTTATTAGAGGATACTGTTTCATTTTTACTTCACTACATCCTGCAAGAAATATCTGTACTCCTACTCTACTACATTTCTGCGTTCTTTAAATGAGACATGACTGAAAACAGCACATCCGCGATTGGGAAGCACGGGAGGTTTGAGGGTTTACTATGAAAAACTCTACTGTGAGTCAACATAAGCTCTGTACTTTACATATAAAAGTAAATCTGAAGGTGACTACTTTTACTTTTCCTCAAGTGTAATGTACATTTAAATGTGGAACTTCTACTTTTACTTAAGTAACAATTGCTCTAGGGAATATATCACCACTCGTTGGGATGAACTGGTATCCACCCACTTCTGCATGCACGAGGATTGGCCAAGTGTCTCTGTGACTGACTCGTGAAGGAAGTACTGTTTATGCGAAGTGCGTGAAAATTACGTGATCACGACAATCTTTCGAACTGCTTTCCTGTGCAAACTCTACTTTGACTAAACAGCATGTGGTGACACTTCACAGCTCTTCTCAGCTCATCTGTTACTGCTTGCTTGCGTCTTTTTCTTTCCGACTCTGTAAACCAGGAAATTTTATAACGAGCCCTAGTCACATGGCTTTCAGAAATATTTGGGAGATTTTGCATTATACAAAATTGAGGAGGGGGAAAAAAAAGGTTTTGCACATTTGTAACATTCAAATTGTTTTAACTCTTACTTAGGGAATACAGCTTTGAGAAAAAGTGGAAAAGTACCTAAAACTGCACACGTTTTATACATATAATACATTTATACATAAAGCTATTTTTAAAAACGTATAATTGTTTTTAAAATAACTGTTGCACTTACAACTTCTTGCACTTATAAAATAAAGAAGGCGAACAAGAAGTGAGACTGAACACACACACACACACACAGACACACAGACACACACACACAGACACACACGAGTTTAAAATTAGAATTGAAACTTGTACAGATATGGTTTTTAGAGACCAGACTGACGAAACCCACTTCAATCAGCACAATCAGTGCTATCCCCAAACAAGATACAATTTTTCTTAAAATACGCCCTGTGTTAGCAGCACCTTTATAAAAGTCACCCTTCATACTTACACAAAGGTGAGATTAGATCGAGTTGCAAAACCAGCCAGAGTAAACGAGCGAGCGGCCGCAAGTTCAAACAATAACATTCTTGTACAGCAGGAAGACGGACATTGCTGATAAGTGGCTCAGCCCGCGCGCACACGCACACACACTCAGTTCTTCAATGATTGCAGCATTAAACGCAGATTCTGTCAGGAAACTCATACGTGTGCAGGATTTGATGTGGGCATTTCCTCTAGCCTCCATTCTTTCATCATACTGCTAAGCAACATGTCATAAATATTAAAGTAACAAACAAAACTATCAAAACAAAAACATTACGAGACAGAGAGCTTTACTGAAGCTGTGGTTGTGCATCACAGATAGACCTTTAATTTTTAAAAAAAATTAATATTAACAGACATGGCTTTCCTGAGTTACTAAATCGCTGGTTTATCGATTATTACAATTATTACCATCTTTAATAATCATACGAGTAGAAAACAACCACCCTGAGGATAACAACTGCTGAAGAATCGGCCTTTGACAGTAATTCGCAGCCAGCGTCGTGTTAGAAACGGTGTCAAATTTGCAAGCGTGCGTTACACGCAAGCCGAGACGTGTCAAGTATCATCATCACACGCAGAAAAAAGTACGTCTACTTATTTTATTAACAGGGTCACTGTATGTGTGTGTGGACATGAGATGCTTGGAATGGCATTTTTCTACAAGCTAGTGTGTCTACTTTCTTAACGCCGCAAAAAAACGCTGACGCAAGCACTTTCGCTGAGCTAGAACGGCGAAACTAAAGGTCACTACGCAAGACACAGGAAGGCCATGGTTACACACCATGGTAACACATCCGGTTCTACATTTGGCAAATAAAACATCCATTCCGTTACTGTGGCATAAAAAAAGGCCTTAATTTTGTTAATGGATTTAGACTCTTGCAAGAATGTGTGCTTTCATTTATCTTAAAACCTAAACAGATTTAACTCGACTGAATAATTGCACTTAATGTTTTTGACTCTCTTTTTTTTGTGTGTCACCAGTGACAGTAAACTGCCCGGTTTCACGCTCCGAACCCACGCAGTGACGAGTGCTGTTGGTTTCGGCGGCTAAGATGCCTCTTGGATGACTAAATCTTGCGCTTATTCATCACCTGGTGTTCATAGAGGCCTGAGAGCGCACATCAGCAGCAGGACTATGAGGAAGTGCGCTGGAACACTGACTCATACTGGAAACACACACACCAACATATATGTGGGGACAGAGGGTACAAGAGTTTAGATTTGCTTTACCGCATAAGAGACAGTGTGAATACTAAGAGATCCGCCTACACAGGGGTCCACACCCTAGAAGCAGGTGTCAAACAGAGAAGACGGAGTAGGAGGAGCAGAGGGGAGCTGGTTCATTTCTGTACTCAAAAGTAAGGCGGATTTAATGAGCGCTAGACGTTACCAAATGTCACTGTAGTGGAACAGACTTTTGGCGTGCTTAATACGCGACACAGTCGAGCCCAGATCTGCTGTTATTTGGGCAAAAGGAGAGTACTAAGAAAACAATTGACATAATTATGTTAAGTTACCATTATGATGATAAGAATAAAACATACTTGTATATGAAATATAATGAACTTATATAACCAGTTAGAACCAGAAAGATTTTTCTTTATCAATAGTTGAGTGTTCTTTTTCATTTTATATACTGTATTTACACACTTTAATAGAAATACTCAGTAAGAGAGTACTCAATAAGGTACTCAAATATTTCAACTCTGTATTCAAGTCAGCGTCTGAAATTGGTCCTGTTAATTAAGTGCAAAAAAAAAATATCACAAATATCTTTTCCCAAACTCTACCGTTTATCCGGGTACGTCACCCACTGCTCAAAGCTGACAAACTGAGCCTCATGAGTAATTCACAAGGTCCGCGAAGGATTAATTATTGACTGCAAACGGCCATGAGAAGGGAGGCGTGGTAGGTAATAATGAATCCTCTGCAAAAGTCTCGGTCCTGTGAAAACAAGACTGACCGACTCCCATGGCGACCGCAACCGCAGGAACAACCCTCGCACAACATAAAGACAATCCCACTACTTATCTTCCCGTCTCTCTCTTTTTTTTTCCAATCCAGAAGAAACGACTGATGACTGGACAAGTTAAAACAACCAGGACTGACATGTACACCTAACGGCCCTTTGTAATCCAGTCAACCGTACAGCAGATGTGCCGTGGAAGATCGCATTTAAGTCTTTTCATTCTCTCTCTCTCTCTAAAGAGACAAACAGACTGAAGACGTGCTACTTAGACACGGCTATAAAACCAAGAATCCTGGATATCCAGGAATTTAACAGGAGACAGATAAAACGCTGTATGCTCCGCCTCTCTGGAGATGTTTGAACGTAGGGATATCCAGCGATCGTCACTGATGCACCGCACCTGCGCTCGGTCTACGGGGCCTGTTTCCGGGTATCTTTGTGGGATAAACATCAGAGTAAACAAAAGTATGTGCGGCGTGGCAGAAGCTTTAGGATATGAGAGCTTCAGGCCAAGCGCATGACACCATTTGATCTCGCCCACAATGTCGAGGTTGCATCATACTCTGAGACTAAGATAGACCAAGAGCGATGTATCAAGTAGTGTTTTTCATTTCGTCGTGCTAGATGCAAGAGACTGAGCTGTTGGGGAATGTGAGGATTTAGATTTGATGTAAACAACCACCACTCAGAGACAGAAACTCATCAGTGCATGAAACAAACAAGACGTAAAGAATTTACATCTCATCATGGATCGTCGGGACTTCTGCTGCAGCTTATCCGACCTTCGCTGAAGGAAATCTTCCACAGATTTTATTTCACTTACTCTTGTTCAAAAGATAAAGTCTTTGGATGAGGAAAAAGTACAATGACTAAAGACAACTAGACACTTATTCTCTGCTTGACGTTCAAAAGTGACACCTGTGGCACTAACCGAAAAGTGTTAGCTCAAAGCAATAACGTGGAATAAATGACAACCATTTCAAATAAAACATGTCATTTAAAACCATTAACTAGTCATTAAAATGTGCCAGCATTAAAGGCGGAACCGTTTTTGCACTAATTCAGTCATGGTAGTTGTATACCATTGTATGGTACTTGTATGGGCAAGGAGTTATGCACCACCTTAGGCATCTGGTGCAAAGTGATGCAAAAATAAAATGTTTAAAAAAAACTTTAAGGATAGCATGTTTGTTTGTTTTTTCACCTGAACAAAAAATCGTACATCTTTAAATATCAAGTGAATATTTTATACATCTATTAAGATATAAAAATGCCAAGAAAATGCCTGGTTTCCAAAATATCTGAAAATATTTAAACTGTTTCCATATGAATATTTATGTCTTATGAAGCATTCATGTGTTGTTTTGTGTTTGGCCAAATAATTTTAGTTTAGAGTGATATAATTATTTTATTTTATAATAAATAAACAGAAACTGAAGTGATACTAAAAATCTAGAACCAGAGAACATGTGACGTTCTTCTTTGAATGATGTTACATTAGTAAATTAATAAAAACAAATTTTAAAAATAGCAGCTAAATTTTTTTTATTAACGATTAAAATCGATTCTTTGTTTCTTGAATTATTATTTTAGATGAATCTAATGAATACCAAATCATTTTCTTAGGTGATTTAATTGCCTACTTTTTTTTTCTTTTACACCACAAATTCCTCTTAGTTACCAAAGCTAATTCTTTAAATTATTACTAACAGTTACTTTCTTCAATATGCTACTTGTAGTTTCACTGCCTGTCAAATCAGATACAGGATGTCTCTCTTCCTCACTGTCTGTTCCCTGTCCTCATTATCATAGTGCATGTCCCTAACCTTCACAGTGGAAGCCTTTCAACCATTGAATGCTCTGGGGTCAATGGGGTCAATTCTATATGAAAATCAATGCAATTTGTTTGGAAAATAAAAAATAACACAATTAAAGCTAACATCTAACTAAAAAAATTTTTTTTCTAAATAATAAAAAAAAAAAAGAGGACGCTTTACCCCTAGAAAAGATGCCTAACTGCAGAACACTGACCTAGGGCACCAAAAAGAGAACAGCATTTTCCCTTTTCCCTGTACCAGTATTTTATTTATTTCCAAGTTAGCAAGACTCTTGCTTTCTGTTGCCTCTGGGGCAATGGTGTTCAGTAGAAAGTGAAAACATGACAAAACATAGGATATCCGTTCTGACAGTGCAGATATGCGATATCAATTCAGTACATCCTAAAAGAATACAAAAAAAGGAAAAAAGGAACTGGTCAAAATACCGCAAAGTTCTTTGAAAGGAAAAATCCACCCTAAACAAATTGCGCACCAATATTCATAATTAGTGCCTGCTGTTCAGGGCGTAGAGAACAAATTATTCATGATGGAATTCATACAGCGTCTTTCAATGACAATCTTTAGTCTGAATAATGGTTTCCTGGGGCATGCACACACCGAGTTATATGGTTCGATTAACCCTTATGAAACGCATCAAAATCTGAGAACAATACATGAGAAATCTGATGTGTTGTTATTCTTATCATTAGATGACAAAATGACTGTGTTAATATTTCGTCAGAGATGGGAATCACAAGGGACCAGACGACATACGATGTTATCACGATACCCGGGTGCCTATTCGATTTGTACTGCAATTCTTTAAGTATCAAAATTGTATAAATGTCCTCAATTTTGGTTACAATTCTAAACAAACTTGAACTTGTGTAAATAGTTTAGAGTGTGCCACCTGTAGGATTATAAAGGAACAGCAATGTTTTACCATCTCGAATGCGAACATATCAAAATAAATATTAAAAAAAAAAAGATTTTGGAGGAAGTGTGTGTGTGGCGATACATAAACTGCCACACAAGAGAATCACGATTCATAACTAAATAGATTTTTTCCCCCAGTCTCTAACATTCATGCTTATAAACATATTTTTTAAAAATTTGGCTAAAACTGAAAAGACATTGCCGGGCCACTTTTAAAGCACATTGTTTATGGAATATATAATGAGCGTAAAAAGTAAAAAAGCTGTAATAATTTCATTATGTGATCCAGTACAACCAAAAAAATTATAATTTTCTCTCTAGAATGAGTTTATCGAGATAAAGCTCAATAATCCATTGAACGGTGTAGATTAAAACACAGCATGAGCTACGCACCCCTCTGTATCGCCTGTCTAGTAGATCACTGAAATTGTGCTTACATGGAAGCCATGGCGGTGTGTGTTGATGGGTTTTCATGCATTTGAGTTTGCAGATATGTCAGGTAGAATGTAAGTTATAACTGTTAATAATATAATTATTATTAGAACAGGTACATTTAACCACTATGGGAATGACATCACAAAAATGTATAACTCTCAATATGACTCACAGGAAATCACGTGATTATGTGTATCTGTGATATTTCTTTGACTGATTTGTTTAGGGTTTTTTTTGCTTAGTCAGGTTAGTATAGTGGGTTAAAATAAAACAAATGATGAATGAGTTCATCATATTGCCTAGATTGTGCTGCCAAAAAAAAAAGGATATGTCTGTCTATACTGCACAATCATGACCCCTATACACACTAGATGGACAAAAGTATTTGGTCAAACCTGCAATGACATTGTACTCATACCCCAGTACACATGTACTACAATATGGAGTCGGTCCCCCTTTTGCAGGTTATATCAGCTTCCACTCTTCTTGGAAGGCTGTCCACAAGATTTTGGAGTGTTAGAGTGGGAATTCATGCCTGTTCATTCTGTGGAGCATTTATCAGGTCAGATCAGGTCACTGATGTTGGATGAGAAGGTCTAATTTGCAATCTCCGTTCAAGTTCATCCCAATGGTGCTCATTGCAGTTGCGTTTAAAGAGCTTTGTGCGTTCAAATCAGTCAAGTTCCTCCACGCTGTGGACATCGTCAAACCATGCCTTTGCTTTGTGCAATCATGTTGGAATAGAAAAGGGCCTTCTCCACAAAAAAAACTAAACAAAAAAAGTGTTGCCACAAAGTTGGAAGCAAAGCATTGTCCAAGTTGTCTTGGTAATATGATAAAAGCATTAAGATTGCCCTTCACTGGAGATTGATTGATACAACTGAATTCAAGAATTAACAGGTCTGACCAAATACTTTTGTCCATAAACGTAAAAAAAAAAAACCCAGCAAAACAAAAATGGCGGAAATGCTCCAGGTTTTAAGGTCTTGCACATTAGATTCGCGCGCGTCACGTCCTAACTTGTGACGTCATCAAGGGGAACAACTGCTCACACGAATGACTTAAACACAGTACTAACCAATCAAAATATTAAGAACAAATATGTTCCATGTAATTAAGGATTGAGTTTGGACGTTCAAATCCTCATGTCATGTATAATATTAACACTATCTCAAGACAAATGTTTTCATCTACAGATTTATTCGAAATGTCACACAGTTATTAAGTAATAATAATAATAATAATAATAATCACTCTAGCTTGCTTGCTGTAGCACTTCATGTCCATTGACAATGCGGCTGTGAAATCGACGACGATACAAACACAAGGCCTAAACCTCACCAGCTCGCTAATTCAATTAGCTTTCTCTAAAAATTAGCATTTCTTCTTTTATTATACGACCGTCGACTTGTTAAGCTAACTGACTTAGTAAAAATAAACGTCGCGTGAGCCACGTAAATGCATTTCCTGTTGCTATTTCTTCTCAGACACCCGTATTTGCTAAGCCTCAGCTAGACATACCTACCAAATGAAGCTAAACACGACAGCTAATCAACCGTCTCCATAAAATTATTCGCCTTAAGCAAATATAAACGCAAAAAAAATTTTTAAAATAAAAAAAAAATCACCTCAACGTTATGCTAACTCACATATTAGCTAGCTGTCTATGCTACAGGTTTAGCTTTAGCAAGTCAAATATTAGCTTAGCTAACGCAGCTAGTCCAACAGCTAGAAAACGTTGCAGTGTTGTAATTTTTTGCCTCCTTAAAAATACTAACCTTTTCCTAAATTATTTCTAACGCGAGTGAAAAAAATACATTTCGGTTTATTTTTATTAGTAGTAGTATTTCGTAGTTGTTTCATTTATTTACCTTTTCAAGCGCTGCTTTCCAACAATATCCCTGTTCTCCTCGTCACCGCTAACGACAAAATGGCGTCTTTCACCGGACTCGAGGCAGCCGCGCCATGGGCGTTGTCCAAAGTAAGATTCCAGCCAATCGTTTCGTCCAAAGTGGCCGCGACATCCCGCCTACAATCAACATCGGCCAATCAAATGCGACTACCCGGTTTTTTGTGGGCGTGGATTGAAGCAACCGTTCCAACTCCACTGCTTCCGACTGTAATGTAACATACAAAACAGTGCACTAACATACTACTTATACTATTCTCTGTAGGATGCAAGTATGCAGTGCAGATGAAGGCAGAATGGATGTAAATGGTTGTTTTTCAGCCACACCATTAAAAAAAACAGATATGTTAGCATAGTGGTTAACACTGTTGCCTTGCACCACCATGGTACCGGTTCGATTCCCAGCACGGGTCGATACCCCACCTCTTGCTTTATGCCTCTTGGGATAGACTCGACGGTCCAAAACCCTGTGCACGGACTAAAGCGTATAGACAATGAGTGAGTGAGTACAAACTTGTGAAGTGAATAACACTGATCATATTACAATGGCACCTGTCATGAGGCAGCAGGTGAACAGTCAGTTCTCAATGTTGATGCGTAACAAGGACCAAATGGTGATAGCTGGACGACCCGGTCAGATCATCTCCAAAATGTCACGCCTTGTAAGGTGTCCCAAGTATGCAGTGATTAGTACACTTAAAAAGTGGCCTGAAGAAGGACAATGGCAGGGTCATGGGTGCCCAAGGCTCATTGGTGTGTGTGTGTACAGTATGTGTCTGTGTGTGTGCGTGGAAGGAAGGAAGGCTAGTCAATCCAGTCTGACTCCATGGACAAGCTGCTGTTCTGTTCTGTGGAGGTTACTTTGAAATGTACCAATAAAAATAAAAATGAACTATTGCTGCACACGATGGACAACAATTTGCGATGTAAAATATTAAGGAACGGTTGGCTGATCGATATATAAACACACACACATAGACATATACAGCAAAAAATGATGATAAATGAGGATATTATGCTGTAGAAGCTGTTTTATTATTATTTTTGGCACGGTTTTGGTCCACTAGTCACTTAGACAGAATGATGCTTCAAACATTTATTCTGTGATGAAACTCTTCTATCTTAATGGGAAAGGTCTATTCCAATACTTGGGATTTCCAATTCTACTCACAGTGCTCAAAGAACAGCAAAATGGTTTATATACAACCCTAACTAACCCTAAATACATTCCTTCAGGTTTAATTTATAATGGTTAGATTGGTGGAGTTTAATATGAATTTTTTTTTTTTTTTTTTTTTTATTATTTGTTAATCCCTCATTAAGCTCTGCCTCAAAAACTTATTTAAGCAATATCACCTGATAGAGAGTCCAACAAACATAATTTATTATCAACAAATTAAGATTTGAGAGTTTATTTAACCAGTTACTTTGCCAACACATACCTTACATGACTGGCAGAACTAACTACCCGCACCTGGTTTAGCTGGTGACTGACAGTTAGTATAATTAACTAGGGTGAATGTAGTTTTAAATTCTGACTGGTAATATGTAGCCAAAAAGTGAGAAGAGTAAACCATATACTCTTATTGGCCTGTACTGTATATATATATACAGTACAGGCCAAAAGTTTGGACACAGCTTCACTCATTCAATGTGTTTTCTTTATTTTCATGACCATTTACATTGGTAGATTCTCACTGAAGGCATCAAAACTA
>JAQMYG010000008.1:4820488-4834951 GCA_030014215.1 Clariallabes teugelsi
AAGCTTCCTGGGATAGGCTCCAGGCCCCCCGCGACCCTGAATAGAGGATGAAGCGGTATAGAAGATGAATGAATGAAAATTAAAAAAATGATTGTGAATGTCTGTCTTAAAATTGTAAGAAAATCCGAAAAGAAATAATGTAATGTCAAATCAGGATCGCGACAGTTACAGAATCGCAATATCAATCGGTATCGTGATGATATCGTATCGGCAGGTCCCTGGTGATTCTCATTCCTAATAAAAACTGCATATATACAAAAAATAATAATAATAAAAAGAGCCCCATCATTACTTATACAAATTACCATTTTTCGTGCTTATTCTCAGGCTTTGTAACACTCCAGAGCTGAAGATTAAACCCTGGTGTTCCACAAGGCAGCATGCTGAGCCCGCTGCAGTGTTTCTTATACACCCATGGGAGTGCGATCAAACTCGATCATAATGTACGAGTGGTGTCTCGGTGTAGTCTCTCATCAGCTAAATTCCTGGCTCGATGACCTACTCATTCACTCGCTCACTCCTCTGCGTTAAATCCGAATTTCTCTGCAGTAGCGCATTTTCTTTTTCTTTAGAAGAGCGAGTATGTCTGTACCGCATGCAAATTTTTGCACCTGCGAGTACTTGCGCGCACTGTTTTAGGATGTAACTGAGGAACAGTTTCGGGACTGGTATTTCACTTTGTCAGACAAAACGAATCACGAAACCATTAATTTTTTTATTTTGCTTGTCCTGCTGCAGGCGTGTAGAACAGCTGAAGTACGACGTGCAGCATTTGCAGTCGGCCCTGAGGAACCTCCAGCACCAAAGATACGCATGCGAGGCTCAGGAGAGGGAGAGGGAGGAGCTCATGAATCGCACCTTCACCACCAACGTCAGTACTCTCTCGCTCTGTCACTCTCTCTCTCTACACATATATCTGAACACTGTTTTAATTTCCATTGATTGATCCTTTCACTGTGTGTCAGGACGCAGACACCTCCATCCCCATAGACGACACACTTCAGTTCAATTCCAACCTGCACAACGCACACAGAGGCATGGACGACCTCATCGGCTCCGGCGCGAGCATCCTCAACGGCCTGCGTGACCAGAGGGGCATGCTCAAGGTGCGTTCCGAGTTTAAAGAACGTGTTTTCTGTTTTTTTTTGTTTGTTTGTTTGTTTTTTTTCCAATCCGATTTACCTTCCTGTATCTCGGTCGACAGGGTACACACAAGAAGATGCTGGACGTGGCGAACATGCTGGGGCTGTCCAACACGGTGATGCGTCTGATCGAGAAGAGAGCCAATCAGGATAAGTTCCTCATGGTAGGAGGCATACTGATCACCTGCGTCGTCATGTTCCTGGTAGTTAAATACCTGAGCTGAAACCACCTCGTCTCGAAAGGACCAAAAAAAAAAAAAAAAACAGAAGCGGTTACATTTAATCCAGCGCGGATCGCTCCTTGTGATTAAACTTCGGGTTAAATCCGTCATCCTGATTTGAGCTTAAAAAAAAAAAAAACATCTTAGTAACTGGAACACTCACGTGGATTTTATTATTTTTTCCCTGAGGATTTTTTCGTCTGTCTGTCTGTCCGTCTGAGCACTCTATTAGGAACGATACATCAGTTCCCGTCCGCTTTCATCAAGCCACATCGCAAAAGGTGTTGTGTTTTTCTGTGATTAATACACCATATTGCAAACGTATTCACTCGCGCACCACCTTCACATGCGTATGAACTTGAGTAACATCCCATTATTAATCCATAGGGTTTAATATGATGTTGGCCCCGCCCCCTTTTTGCAGCTATAATAACAGCTTCAACTCTTCTTTTGTCTGGACTGGTCAAAAATTCACGTTAAACACACTCCTAAACCTAATTGGGGTGTGGGAAAAGCCTTCTCAGAAGAATTGAAGCTTTTCTTATGGCTGCAAAAGGATTTAAGAATGGGACGTTCCTCAAGTTCATATTCATGTGAAGGCAGGCGAGCGAATACTTTTGGCAGTATAGTTCATCTTGTGAATGGAAAGGCTGCTGAAGATGATCACGCCGAACTGCTCATCATGTCCATGAAACCAGTTGTCACCATGAATCGATGAACAATGTGATTAAATACGCAAGGCAGGAATGCATTCCACCGCACCATTACATCACCTCCACCAGCCAGTCGGGTCCATGGACTGTATGATGCAAGTCTTCTCCTCTTTGTAGCCCATCACCGTCGAGATTCTGAACGCTCATCACAAGTTACTGTAGCCTGTAGTCTGTCAGCTCTGACCCTTGATCTTCCTCATCATGCTTGAGAGACTTATTGTGTGTGTATGTGAAATCCCCAGAAAAGACTCATATCGGACTGTCTCACACCATGGACAGAGCTCACGCTTTTTTTTTTTCTCCCCTCCCCCCTTTATCCTGCATGAGCCGGTCATATCTGTGTGATTGTGTGCGTTGCTCTGATGAGGTAAGTCTACAGGTGCTCCTAATAAAGTGTTAAACGAATGTACTGTATGTTTGCAGCATATACAGTGGCTCTATCTGTACATTTCCTTCAGCCCGTGTGTTCAACTTCAACTCATTATTGTTGTCTCATAATGTCAAAAGACTGAAAAACAAAAAGGGGGGCAGCTTAAAATTTTTGAGTCGATGAGAATCTTTAAAATAGGAAATGAAAGAACTTTAACGTTAAACCGTCATAACCTCCCTAGCCCCACACACACAGGTATGTAAACTTGTACTGAAATCCATAGATATTTGTCACGGGTGCGGTGATGATGGAAGTGGATGAAGGACAGGACGGTCAGAAGTTCAGACCGAGAGATGAAGATATGTTAAAAATTATTTAAAAAGAAATGTATATTAAATTTTTTTTTTTTTTTTTTTTAACATGTCCTTGTTTCCTAAAATGCACCAGATCTGCCACTCGATTGAACAATCCTGAATGGTTTTTCCACTCAGACAAAAGTGAACCTGTAAGAAATTATTATAAAAACACAATGTGCTGTTAATTTAACATCATATACAAGAACAGACGGGTCCAAAGTTCTTCTTTTTCTTAGCATAAACTACAGGACTCTAATTTTGGTTAATTGGTGACTTTTGAGACTCTAAATGTACTTTTCCTCTGCAGAAGAGGTCGATCTTTGGTCTTGTTTTCTTCAAATGCATTTGAAAATACTGTTCTTGCAAGAAATGTTCCAGAACAAAATCCAGTTGTTTAGAATGTAGAGAGGAGGGGAAAAAAATGAACTGAAGGTGTTGTTGACTGGTACTGGACATGGAGTGAACTTTGGACACCCTGTTCATGAAAGAGTCGTCTCCATTTTTAGTATTTTAGAAGGAATATACTAAACCAAAACCATTAAACAACATGAAATAACATGTACTGTATGGAAATGTATGGAAAAGTCTTAGCAGCATTCCTGAGGAAGCTGTCGATACTCTTCAACCAGCTTCATAAAACATTTCAATTAAAAGATACCAATAAAAGTTTTTAAAAAATGTATATATATTTTTAATAACATTAAAAACATCTAACCTCTTGAAATCTATTCAAGATTCAAATAACTTTTTTAATCTCAGAGGAAGTGGTTGGAGTTGCTTTCCGTTGTTTCAAAAGAGTAATAAATTAGATAAGAGGGAGAAAAATTTTTTAATACAATAATATAAAATTACAAAACGTGGGTGGGGATTAAAAACAGTAAAATTCCAAATTGCACTATTAGAAAAGCAGAGCACGTGAGTCTTGACTGAATTCATGTATATTATTTGCACTTGGAAGGGAAAAAATGGAAAAGGATCGCGAGCATTGCACAAATAATAATAATAGTTAATAATATTGCCTTTGAAGAAGCGTAAAGCCCAATAGTATTGGTAAATGGGGGAACCAGTACAGTAGTAATATCAGTGTTATATTACTACTGTACTGGTTCGAGCATTGCACAAATAATAATAATAGTTAATAATATTGCCTTTGAAGAAGCGTAAAGCCCAATAGTATTGGTAAATGGGGGAACCAGTACAGTAGTAATATCAGTGTTATATTACTAATCTAAAGTAATTTCTTTAGGAACTTATCCTGAACTAATTTCAAGCTCAATCAGTGCCACCTGGTGGCTGAATTAAGTACTGTTAATTTCTTTAAATGTAAGCAAAGGTCGAAGTCACAATACAGACAGAAAAGCAGGCCACAAAAAGCAGACAAACCTCACAAGCTTAACTGATGTATTATGCTATGTGTATAATATTAACCATGAACCACCCCACGCTAATACCTCCATATGAAATAAAAGATAAGGTCAGGAGGATCTAGGGTGGGTGCAGTTGAGACATGGAGACCAGGATGTAGGGAATAATCACCACATGAGCTGGTCTTCTTAAGCCAGGCAGCCAGGTGTGAGTCGTGTCTGCAAGGTGCTACAGAACGAACAACAAGAACTCTCTTCAGCCCCAAGACCGGCATCAGGGTTACTTACAGCAATGGAGATTTCATGCAATACAAATACAACAATGCCATGTGGCAAAAACCATAATCATGATTATTTAACATCATTTTCAAAGCAAACGGATTTGTAAGAAAAAGCGAGAAGTGTGAAACAATGTTTTAACAGCAATCCTTTAACCTTAATTACCTTTCCCTCATAATTGTTACAAGCCCAAACTGTGTTCGATGATGATGAAACATCAGATGATGTCAACAGATCAAGTGGCAACAACAAATTCTTTACCACTAATTAAGGAAATTAAATTCCGTTCACCTCAGCTGAGTAAAAATGTTGCATGTTTGCTAACAGGCCTGCAGATGAAGTGAAGGGGTCTGTATTGTCTTAAAGCAGCTGGTTCTCGCTTGCATTCATTAACGAAAAACTAGAGAGTATTAAAAACCCCTCAAGACAAAATCCATCAGATCGATGGGAATGTATGAAAAATACATATTAAAAGTGTGATATGGTTAAATAAGTGTTGTTTTTTTCCCGTGTGTCGTGAATATGTAGAGAAAATAAGCTTTACTCCTACAGTGAAGGAATCCAGTGCCTCGGTTATGCTCCGCCTCCACTCACAGTTCACAAAGTCTCACTAAATGCCACGATGAGGATGGAAATGTTCATACACTTAAGACTACATTTTAGCATCTTCCAGGCATCAGGCTTGAAGACATGCACATTTATATGTAAATGATATAAGAAACATCAAGTCGACTCGAAAGGGAATCCATCTCTTTCTGTGCAACACCAAATATGTCTCATTACTTGTAGCCAATAAAATGAAACCATACTGTGTACAAAGTCACAACAGTGAAGCAAGAATCATGTCGAGTGCAACAAGAGCAAAGCATTACAGAATTGAAGCTGGCACAGTAATCACCGCATCATCACATGGCATGACTTTGTCACGCTGCTGTGTGGGTGGCGGCAACAGCTCCAGGGTACTTGCTTTGGTTCTGAGATCACGACTCGGGTCATTCCTGTGTGTGTGGAGTTCACGCTTTCTCTTCTGTCCAATTGGGTTTCCTCCCACCACCACCACCCACCACACCGGTCAGTGACCTGGTTATGCCGAACGACACATTATCTGGTGCATCTACAAATCTGATACTGAAGAATGAATAAAATTAATAAATTAAACATGCTGTTCTTTTATGAGTTATCTCTCGTTGACCAAAATGTACAAAGAACCCAGACTTGCAGCCATTTAGGTCTCAAAATGTTTTATTTTTTTTTCCCCGACACATCAATAAAGAATAAAAAAGTAAATATTGTTGCTTTCCGGTTACTCAATGTATTATGTAGCAACACCGCCCCAAACACACACACATCCGCTCAGACCTGTCCTCCTACATCATACATCATCATCCAGACTCGCCCAGTGACCACTCCGGTTACAGCAGGTTCACGCTCTATTGTACCAGCCCTGATCAAATTTCATTTTTTACCATTCTTCTGTCTTTTTTTTTGTTTGTTTGTTTTTTACTAATTTTAAACAGTTACAAAGGTTGTCTTATTTTACAATACTTTATGATAACTATTTACAAAGAATTAATTACATACGGGAAAGCTTCAAAAAACCTGGAAAATAATTTAAAATCAAATAAAAAATAAAATTATTGCAGAATACTACAATCATACAGTTCTTTCATGATGCAAAAGCAGCATCTTGTACACATGTCCGTTTTTTTTTTTTTTTTTACTTTACATTTTTTAATTTTTTTCCGTTTCAGTGCAACTTAGTCCATCAGAGCGTTGGGGCAACCCAGAAGACAGTGTAACAGAACGAACGTCCACGTCATCCGGCGTCAAAAGTTTTGTTAAGCGCCTCAGTTGTGTTCGTTTTTTCCCCCCTTTCTTTCTTCCTTCCTTTTTTTTTCCGTTATCGCGAACCATTTCAAAGTTGCATTAGGTATGAAATATGGCTTCGATCCCTCTCGTGTAATTCATGTTCGTGTTTTGGTTCTTCACTCGGAGGAGGAAAAGATGTTTACGGTAATAATTCTTGATTATACGCCTGCACGGTTATCGTCTCTTTAGCTGCAGGGTTGAAATAAGACCATCAAGAATAATATATATAATTTAAACAAACATTTACCCCTAACCCCCCCAAAAAAGAAATCCAGTGATGGCCTTAAAACAGCTTTAAAGAAATTCAAAGGGACATTTCTTCCCCCCGCCACCCCCTTTTACTTTTCCACATTTCAAATGATAAAATATTCCCTCTAATTATGATTTTGATATTACCCTCTTACCTCACCAACTGATATTACATTTCTGAAGCAAACACTAATGGAAAGAGGGCTGATACCCGAAAGCAAAGCTACCTCTCACACACTCTATAGAGAACAGACAGGCTTTATCTCAGGAGCCATGGTTAGGAGGATGCTGAAGGTCTTGCCCTGAGAATATAGGGTGAAGAAAAGGGTGGAGTTGAAGAGCTGCTGCTGCAGCTGCAGTGGCTGGCCGTGGTGCAAAGAGAGTAGGGTACAGCGCGGCATGGGGGACGTGGTGCAATGCTAACGGGGCATGGTGGAGTGCGGATGCTGGGATTATGTGGATTGGCTGCCCGGGGAGAAAGGCAGATGGGTGAGCTGGGATCAGGCCAGTGTGCCCTAATGAATGACCCAAAGTGTGGCCTAATGTATGGCCCAGAGGGGACAAAGAGATAGGGGTGAGGTGATGTTGGGGTATATGGTGTACTTGGGCAAGCTGAGCATGAGCAGGATGGGCGTGGTGTGCTGTGTGAGGGTGGATGCCCATTGCTGTGGCAGCTGCGTGATGTTGCAGTATAGCGTGTTGCACGGTTGTAATGGATGTGGCTGAAGTTGCGGACACGGCGGGCTGCTGTATGTGAATCGGTTGTAAAGCAGCAGGCTGTGGAGGAGGTGCTGGGGCGAGGCTGGCAGCAGCTGCCAGGTTAGCTGCCGCCGCAGCGGCCGCAGCCGAGGGGAAAGTTTTCACCTGTTTTGCTAGGAGCTGCTGCTGGATGTGTTGTTGCGCTGCTTGTTGTAGCTTACTATACTTCTCCATCTCCTCTGGAGTAAATGTGATTGGCTGGCTCTCAAGTGGTGCCAAGCCATCCTCTTCAGCCTCCTCCATGCCCATCCCCTCCTCTTCCATAGTGGGGTAGCCTTGATAGGCATGCATGGCTGTTTGCTGGCTCATGTCAGATCCCAGAATACAACCATCCATCATTGGGTTGTTGGGGTCTTGTCCAGGATCACCTTGGTATGCAGGAATAACCTTAGCTGAATCCTGCTCAAATAATGCCTGTGGTTCATGGAGTACTTGGGGTTCCGATGCTTGGTTTCTGGCGTCATCTGAGACCACAGTATTTGCGACAGGCACCTCCTCCACCTTTTGCTGCTGTTGGACTGGTGGAGGTGGTGGAGGGGGTGGAGGAGGAAACTCACGAATAGGCTCCACGAGAATGACTTCATTACTTGAGTCAGAACCCTTTCCAATCCCGGACTTTTCCCCATCCTCTGTTCGCATTACAGAGAGCAACGGTGGTTTTTTCCCTGCTTGCAGTTTACCGAACAAGGGCAACATGCTCTTGTTCCCGAGTACTGGTGGGAGCTTGGGCCCAAAGTAGCCCTGTGGAGGATCCTTAATTTTGGTGCCTGGTTTGCTTCCTGTTCCTGAATCTTTGCCGCCCTTGCGAGACTGGACTTTTTCAAGAAGCTGTCGTGCTGTCAGAGAGTTCCGATGTTCTGAAGTGCCCGCTCCTGACCCACTTCCTTTAGTTGCTTGAGTCGAGGTGCTGGTTCGTGGATGTGCACGGGACGAGGAAGACCTCGGAGACTGTGATCGGTAGATACGAGAGCGATTAAAATCGCGTCGACGTGAAGAGCTCTCATCCCGTCGGTTGTGACTGTGCTGGTGTGTTGAGCCTTTGGTGGAGCTGGACGAGCGACTGGCAGAGCTGCGACTGCGGCTGTAACTGCTGCGTCGGTATGAGCGAGCGCTGCTGCTCCTGCTGCTACGACTGTAACTCCGGCTACTGCTGCGATGACGCCTCCGTCTATGGTGCTTTCTGCGGCTGTGCGAGCGTGATCGTGAACGCGAGTCGTCTTCAGAAGAGGAGGAGGAATAATGCCGTCTGTGTGATCGTCCACCACCTCTCCTCTCGTACTCAGAGTCTGAAGACCGTCTTTTTGTCCTGCGATGCTCTCCATCACTGTAGTCACTATAGCTGTCTGAATAGCTACGGCTATGGTGGCTGTAAGCACTGCTTCCTGCCGAGGAGCGCTCAGAGCTACTTGAATATGACCGGCTACGAGATGCTTGACCTCTGTTACGCCGATGATTGCGGTCTCCTCTGCGAGAGGAGCGACTATGTGAGCGACCTGACTGGCGAGAGTCCTCGCTGTGGTGACGTCGTTCACGTGGAGGGGTAGTGTGACGGTGAGGACGGCGTGAGCGCTGAGACGCAGAGCCTCCGTCTTCGTCACTTTCGCTAGTTGGCGGTTGACCGCCGACAGGACTCTTCTTGGCAGAAGCAGAGCAAGATGCCACCGATGTGCTTGGGTCAGGTTTGGGACGCTTTGTACCACTGTGCTCTTCTGAAGAGTTGTTTTTTCCTGCGTTGCTCTCTTGAGGTGCTGCCCTTTGCGACACTTCTTTATGGGGCCTTTTTCTCTTTCCTCCATCCGAGGTCGAAGTCCCGCCTGTAGACTGGGCAGAGGAATTGGTTCCACCTTTGTCATCCGTTTCTTTTTTTTCTTTACTTTCGCCTGCTTTCTCATCTTCCTCGACACGTACCTTATTTTTGTTTTTCTTTCGTTTGTGTTTCTTTTTCTTTTTGGTCTTCTCCCCTGGCGTTGCGGTCTCCATCTCCCCTTCCGCTTTCTCTTTTTCCTTTCGCTTGGCTCTCTTGCTTGACTTCTTGCGTTTCTTCTTTTTTTTCTTTTCCTTGGAACCCCCGGCTCCGTCTGCAGAGTTTTCAGAATTCTTGTTTTTCTTCTCATCACCTGCAGTCTTTTCTTTCAAGGAAGATTCATCTTTATTGTCAGTGTTAACACTTGGTGATGGCGGCGCAGTTGTGCTAGGTTCTCTGCTAGAGCCGGTCATATCTTCGGGCTTGGAGCACTGTCCACCATCAGCATCAACTGACTTCCCAGGTTTGTTTGCTTTACCTGCTCGGTTGGCTTTATTCCGGGAAAGTTTAAAATCAAAATAAAGAGGGTTGCAACTGTAGGAAAGCGAAGGCTGGGCTTTGGTGAACTCCAGGAGTTCAGAGGGCCACTGTAAGGTCGTGCTCTCATCCTTACTTAAAACAGGAAAAAAGGGTCCTGTTGGCAGGCGAGGGCCAGCGTTTTGAGGTTCAGCTGCGTCCTGCTTGGTTTCAGTTGGCTGGGAAGCAGTGCTTGAGGAATCTGCATTGCTCACTACTCCTGCAGCGTTATCTGATATCTCTTCAGTTTTGACATCGGGAGATGAAGCAGAATTTGTAATCGGCTCCTTTGCAGGCTCCTCCTCTGATATGCAATCACTGACCTTAGGCTCTTTCTGTACCGCATCTCCTTCCGCCGGTACTGCTTTCTGTTCTTCTTCCCCATCCTCGTCCTCATCCTGACTACCACACTGGTCAGAGGCCTTCATGAAGAGCAGAAACTGAAAATGAGGCTTCACCCGACAGTGCGCAGGAGGCATGTAATGATAATATTGTGGCTCTTGCCCAGAGTAACCTTCCTCCTTCTTCATCATCATCTTCAGCTTGTTCAGTGTGGAGGCAAGGGTTCCGCCATCATCAGACTGTGGCTGCTCATCCCCTCCTCCACCCATGCTACCTGAAGTACTCTCCGGGCTGTCAGTGCTGGATGCCGTACCTCCTTCCTCCACTGCCATCTTTTCGACGGCTTCTTCCTGGCCCTCTTCTCCTTCCACTGCTTCTTCTCCATGGTCTGCAAACACAGCAGCAGCCGTCTCTAGCTTAACGGGTGCTTTCTTAGCGAAGGAGAAGGACACGCTGACTTTGGGAGCGTTGGATCCGCCACTTGGTACGGGTGAGGAAGTGTTCTTGCGAAAAGAGAAACTAATCGTTGGGCCTAATTTTGGGGAGTTTTGTCCCAAACCAGCAGAATTTCCCTTATCCTTCTCCTCTGCTGAAGGTTCCTCAGGCACAGGTTCTGGGGTCATAGGAACACCATCGATGTTTGAGAATCCACCTTCGTCTCCGTCGACTGCTACTGTGGTTTGCTTAAACATTGGTCCGCTACCAGGAACACTGAAGAGAAGGGTGAAAAAGGGGAAAATATTTTATAACGATTAATATTAACATTTAATAATTACTGAACTAGTGATTAGTGTTAGGTGAATGGAAAACTAGCATGTACAGTCAACCCCCAACACACTTGCGAGGATTACACTGCTAGACCACGAACAAATTGTGAAAAAAACGCAAATTTTGGATGTGGTCAATTTATTATAATTTTTTTTTAAATTGCCTATTTTTTCTTCAGCCCCTAAATATGCTTACAAAACACTTAAATTTCATTTTAAACTCGGCTTAAAACATATTGTGCAGCTGTATCTCCTGCAGAGCTAGAATGTAAAATACCAACGTTACCCCTATATAAACCACAATTCATGCAAGCGTGTTCTCTTTGGTATGCGCTGTTGTTTTCTTTGGTATAAGTACTGTAGAGCAAATACTGGAAATAATTCACCATCCCAAGCCGAGTTTTCCTCTTCAGTTGCTTTGTGTTCTCTCTACAGTATTAGCTGAATTTACGTTAATATTTATATTACAAAATTAGTACATTTAATTGTTCTTCATAGGTCAGCATTAAAACGGACAAAAAACTTATATATTGCCACAAAAAAACAAGCATGCAAAGGATATTTGCGGTTTCCAAAACAATTATTTGTTAAGATTCTGAGGAAAAATCCACGAGCGACTGAGGCCGCGAACTTCGCTGGAGTCGAGTGTATACTCTGCATTTTCTGTCACGTTGTAGTACCTTCTTAAAGCCACAAGAGAAGAGCAGTGGCCATTTCACTCACCAATCCTGCTGCTTCCTCAGCTCCGCCAGCTCGTGTAAACGCCGCAGCATCTTCTCCTGCTTTTTTCCATCCTTGCGGGAACGTGAGGACACATTCCGGGCGAATTCCCTTTGTTTCAGCTCTTTCAGCCTCTGTGGGAAAAATAAAAAACATACAAGGAACAAGGGAAGGGAAAAAAAGAAAAGGTTAACTAAATGTAGAACCAAGCACAGAGATGATTATGTTCATGTACTGCATGGTAACAAGCTCAAACTTAAACATGGTTGGAAGCAACGATAAACGGGCCCAAGCACCCTGCGCCATTGCCACCCGGGTGCACCCACCGCACAACATGTACGTCTTTTGAGCGTGTTAAGACCTACAAAAAGACATCGCCGACAGGGTGCACACGTCACACAATATGACATAGAGCTTGGGCCCCTAAATATTTACCAATTGTGTGTGTGTGTGTGTGTGTGTGTGTGAGAGAGAGAGAGAGAGTCAGAGATGTGAGTATGAGTGTGTATACGTGTGTACAATAGGCTGCAGATGCTGGGAAAAAAGCATCACACTATGATGTCACTGAACGTGATGTCACTCAATATAATGCCACACAAAGTTATTAACCACTTTTTAGCGTTAAGTTTAAGGCATCGTCACGGCTGACCCGTTTGAGATATCAAAAATCCCTTAACACTTCTGCATCCTCAATATCTTCAGATCACATCGGCCCGGTTTGGTGATGATCGTATGAATCCCCTAGGAGGAGTATATAAAAATCCATTGGGTTCGTTTTGCGGACGACCCAAAATAACTGACTTCCTGTTGAGTTGAGCCCAGGACATGCGGTGCGCAAAAGTGGTTCGGCTCAACGAGCACTAAATGTGTACCAAGTTTCGTGTGCATACGTGCAAGTGTGTATGAGCTATGCAGTAAAATCTTGCCTGTGCCACGCTCATGGCCCAGACTCTCAGGGCTCATAATGGCATCAGATTCCAATCTATCTGCCAATTTTCATGAGTTTTTGAGCATGTTTAAACTCCCAAAAAAGCCCACCACCACCACCAAATAAACTTAGTGTCATATTGTTGAACAGTGGAGTGTAATGACTACGATTCGTTACCTGTTTGTGCGCGTGGTCGTAAGAATTGATGTGATTGTCAAACTCCTGGTGTTTCTGGTACTGTTTATCACACAGCTCACAGTAAAAGTTAGCTCTCAGGTCTTCCAACGCCTTGGCAATGGCTTTCTCTTTCTCTGCGAAATCCTGAAAAAAATAAACATGCATGGAGAAGAGGATAGCCTGATTATTGCCTTTATTTTTTTCTAGGGTATTAAATGCAAAAAAAAAAAAAAGACCAAAGCTGAAAGCGTTCTCCAAAATACTGCAGGTTGGGAATATTAACGGTGGAAGAAGGAGATAAACAGAATATCCATAAAATATTTTTCCCCTTCTTGCTGCAAGCTAAGTCGTCTCTCCACCCAAATATCACCTTGTATTTTTGCCGCAACTCCTCCGTGTCCTCTTTCTCCACCTCCAACACTCGCCGCTTCTCCGTCGCGTCCTCGGCGTAGTCCAGCTGTTAAGGAAGGCACACAGAGGTCAGGGAGATAACATAAATGCAGGGCATGGATGGAACGAGAGAGAGAGAGAGAGAGAGAGAAAACCTGTCTCACCTCCATTTCCATGCGTCCCATCCCCATGACATCATATTTGACGATGATGGGTACGGGGTCGGTGCGTCCTGCGAGGCGAGCGAGGAGAAATACATAAAAGAGAAAGAGAGAAAAAGAGCAGATGTTAGATTCCGACCGGCGCTTCGGACGAAGCGAGAGTGGGACAGCCTGCTTAGAGCACAGGGTGCTGGGTTAATAAGACTGCCTTCAAGTGCAAGAGATCAGAAAGCTACAGTGAACCAAAATGCTAGCCATTCTCACAGCTTTATGAGCGGCACACTGCATAAAAAAAAAAAGAAACGGTGCCGCGTTTCAGCTCTCGCACACTGTGTCTGAAAGATTGGGATAGGATACCACCGTAGAGTGCATCATTTCACGCTTGATGGAGCATGATTTCAAATAGCCCCATAAAATTAAGAGTTTTTTTGAGCACACCACTGCTAAAGCTCAGAGGAAGAAGGAGGCGGATACCGACTGGACTAAATTTGTCGCAGTGTCCCTACAGTGTCCTCAGCTTTGAGAGTGATCCACATCGCTCACTTTTCTCTGCAGTCTGCCAATAATATATGATCCGCCGTGTTCCTAATCCTTACAAGACCTGGAGATTGTCTGAATGGCATCACGGCGAACATGATTTACAGACAACTAAACGACCAAGAGGGTTATTACTGCATAGTTCTACCTCGGTTGGGAGGAGCAGCAGCGTTTAAACATCTAAGGTGCCGGATTTTCCTTTTCCCAAACGAATTCTTTGTAAAATGTCAGATTTGACAAGATGGTCAGCCTATGGTTGTTTTTTTTGCATAGCACTTAAAACGTCAAGCGTGTAAAAGGTTAAAACTGCAATTACATCCTCTTCAAGCTTTAGCACTGGCCAATTATAAAAAAAAATTTAACAGCTCACTAAAAAGTATTCTGTCTTAATTTATGCTCATTTTTAATGCCATATACACATATACATACACAGTGGGAAAATACGTATTTAGTCAGCCACCAATTGTGCAAGTTCTCCCGCTTAAAAAGATGAGAGAGGCTTGTAATTTTCATCATAGTTATACCTCAACTATGAGAGACAAAATAAGAAAGAAAATCCAGAAAATTAAATAAATTCCTCCTTTTGGTCACCTACAAACAAGCAAGATTTCTGTCTCTCACACACCTATAACCTCTTCTTTAAGAGGCTCCTCTGTCCTCTACTCGTTTCCTGTATTAATGGCATCTTCACTAGGGGGGACCTAGTGAATGACCTGCAGAGCGCTGGGACCAAAGTAACAAAGACTACCATCAGTAACACACTGCGCCGCCAGGGACTCAAATCCTGCAGTGCCAGACG